>CABFVX010009894.1:0-16373 GCA_902151425.1 Timema shepardi | reverse complement strand
CTGGTAGTTAAATATCACCGGGTGACGGCCAATAAGAGTTGTTAGTTGATAGTACTGGGGACTGTACTATCCCTGGTAGTTAAATACGATATTTACGAGTGTATTAGATATATAATCACACGGTAGCGACCCGCATTGGTGCACACGCTGGATATGGCGTGGATTGACAGTGATGGGAAATTCGCTGTTCAAACCATCATTGGGTGAGCCAAAAGTGTGCCTCTTATTATATTCAAGAGGAGAGTCATTCAGAGTTCGGTAGGACATGAGTTGTGAAGTTCAGTATGACGTGAGTTGTGAAGTTCGGTAGGACATGAGTTGTGAAGTTCGGTAGGACGAGTTGTGAAATTCAGTATGACGTGAGTTGTGAAGTTCGGTAGGACATGAGTTGTGAAGTTCGGTAGGACGTGATTTGTGAAGTTGAGTAGGACGTGAGTTGTGAAGTTCGGTAGGACGTGAGTTGTGAAGTTGAGTAGGACGTGAGTTGTGAAGTTGAGTAGGACGTGAGTTGTGAAGCTCGGTAGGACGAGAGTTGTGAAGTTCAGTAGGACGCGAGTTGTGAAGTTGAGTATGACGTGAGTTGTGAAGTTAAGTAGGACATGAGTTGTGAAGTTCAGTAGGACGTGAGTTGTGAAGTTGAGTAGGACGTGAGTTGTGAAGTTCAGTAGGACATGAGTTGTGAAGTTCGGTAGGACGTGAGTTGTGAATTTGAGTAGGACGTGAGTTGTGAAGTTCGGTAGGACGTGAGTTGTGAAGTTGATTAGGACGTGAGTTGTGAAGTTCAGTAGGACGTGAGTTGTGAAGTTCAGTAGGACGTGAGTTGTGAGATTCAGTATGACGTAAGTTGTGAAGTTGAGTAGGACGTGAGTTGTGAAGTTGAGTAGGACGTGAGTTGTGAGATTCAGTATGACGTAAGTTGTGAAGTTGAGTAGGACGTGAGTTGTGAAGTTCAGTAGGACGTGAGTTGTGAAGTTCAGTAGGACGTGAGTTGGGAAGTTGAGTAGGACATGAGTTGTGAAGTTCAGTAGGGCGTGAGTTGTGAAGTTTGTTATGACGTGAGTTGTGAAGTTCAGTAGGACGTGAGTTTTGAAGTTTGTTATGACTTGAGTTGTGAAGTTTGGTAGGACGTGAGTTTTGAAGTTCAGTAGAACGCGAGTTGTGAAGTTCAGTAGGACGTGAGTTGTGAAGTTTGGTAGGACGTGAGCTTTGAAGTACAGTAGGACGATTATTCACGTTTAAGGGAAAGAATCCAGGTTCAAATACCGTGTCTAGTAATTATCATAATTTATGTAATACAGATCATAGTAAAAGAGTTTGCTTATTACCACTGTCTCTACACGGAGATTGACAATATACGTGTACATTGGATCAGATCTGGTGTACATGTTTATATGAAAACTATCTACACTTGGTAACAGTAAATAGTACTATGATGATTATTCAAACATATTCGTATTAATTCCAGTGCATACATTGATTAACGTTGCAATATTAATTTTCAATGGATATATATTTTTAAATAACACTGGTACATTTCTAATCTCACAGATATTCACTAGCGTCGCGCAAAAAGCCAACATTTCATGGCGGAATCCCACAGTTCTAACGGCGCCTTTATACACACGGCTACGTCATTAAACAATTCCCCGGGTAATAAAAGTAAAGAAAGGTGTTGTTGCCCCTCGGCAAATAGTCCACATTAAAGAGAATATATTTAAGATCATTGAGCCTCACTTTATTGCTCTGAAACATTTGTCCTATATTCAACAAATCCACCGTCATAGGAGAATATTTTTTACTGAAGCTATAAATATTTTAGACAATATTTGCAAGAAAATAATGATCATGATTTAATAGGGAACTTCTTATGACAATAAAATATTAATGGTTTATATTACATATACAACTTTGGTAAAGCTGAACCCAATCGATATTAAAATGGTGTTTGGGAGCTACTCAGAGATTGTTGATTGTTAACCTTCCTGGCCGTCTTCGAGCCAGACTGAAGCGACGATGCAATGGAGGCTGTAAGGACCAAACAGATCTTCAGGAATACGAGGGTGGGCTCATCATAACACGTTCGTTAGGACCGCGGAAACCCCTACGCTAATGTGTAACGGTAGGGTGATTGTGAGATGAAATGGAGGACTTACAGTTTAACGTGGAATCCGAACCACGGTGGAGGCCTGGCACTCCTCACATTCACTAAGATGTCTTGTCAGAGGTGAAGGAAGGGTTTGGTAATCAGATAAATCTGTGCCTGGACCGAGGATTGAACCCCGGACCGCCAGCAAAGACCCCTGGACCACCGGGTCAAGGACTAGTAGATATGAGGTTAGGGTGTTCCTCCTCCAAACGATGCCTGGTTCGAGCCCTATTACCTGAGTGACGCGACACTCGCGGGTTGAGACGGGCTCTTAAGAGCGATCTTAACAGTGGGTTATGGGGAAACAAGGAGTTGTTTATAGTCCCCAATGGATGTATAAACAAGCCGCCGACAATCCTCAATAGACTAATAGGTGTTACTACGGAGCAAGGGGACTATTATTTCCCCATCTCATGGCCTACGAGATTTAATTATTCATTAAATTACTCACTCTGTAATAAAATACTTTTATAAAACTTTAATATAGTCAGACAATATAAACCCCACCACTTATTAGTATTTATATTGTGAAGAGATGTATCTCGTCCTCATGTGTGTGTGTCGGCTGCCCGGTGTGTGTGCGTCCACACATACTTGTAGCTCCAGAGTTATTGAAACCTTGCAGAGTCCTCCAGGCTCAGGGAAGGACACCTGCGAATATTTTGGTTGCACAATTCAGGTCATCTGTAGCCCATAATTACAGGTTTATATTTTTAAAACGGCATAACACTATTTATGAACACCAGACTAGATCTATTCCATAAACTTATCCATGTTCCCACTTGTGGGCTATCTGCATGTTCACATCTAGGGGCTATTTGTATGTTCACATCTAGGAGCTATCTGTATGTTCACATCTAGGGGCTATCTGTATGTTCACATCTAGGGACTATCTGTATGTTCACATCTAGGGGCTATTTATATGTTCATATCTAGGGGTTGTCTGTATGTTCACATCTAGGAGCTATCTGTATGTTCACATCTAGGAGCTATCTGTATGTTCCCATCTAGGAGCTATCTGTATGTTCACATCTAGGAGCTATCTGTATGTTCACATCTAGGAGCTATCCGTATGTTCACATCTAGGAGCTATCTGTATGTTCACATCTAGGAGCTATCTGTATGTTCACATCTAGGAGATATCTGTATGTTCACATCTAGGAGCTATCTGTATGTTCACATCTAGGAGCTATCTGTATGTTCACATCTAGGAGCTATCTGTATGTTCACACTTGCGGGCTATCTGTATGTTCACACTTGTGGGCTATCTGTATGTTCACATCTAGGAGCTATCTGTATGTTAGCACTTGGGGGCTATCTGTATGTTAGCACTTGTGGGCTATCTGTATGTTCACATCTAGGAGCTATCTGTATGTTCACACTTGTGGGCTATCTGTATGTTCACACTTGTGGGCTATCTGTATGTTCACACTTGTGGGCTATCTGTATGTTCACACTGGTTGGTGGATATGATAAGAGTTAGATTGAGAGGATTTGTGTGAAAGCTGAGTATAAAGAAAGCGAGGGAATCCTGGCCTATACCCTAGTCCACCTGTGCAGGTTTCAAACTAACTAAACTCATGGTACGTTTTATTAATAGTTGTATTTTATCACTAACTAGCAATCCCACACGGCGCTGTCCGTCACCCACTGTGGTATAACAATTATATAAGCCCGTGTCCGGTTTAATTTTGAAACGTTATCTCTGAAACGTAATTCTAAACCATATTAAAAATATTTTCTTAAAAATTGTTTGTTAAAAATTGCCTAATTAAAAAGCTAATTAAAAATGTAAAAATCCGGATTCAAAGTACATTCGGACCCCCCTCCGTCCACCTGTGTTAAAAATGTCAGATCTGTGCGTGCCGTAGATTTGGCTGGGTACCACACACACACACACGCACACACACACACACTTCCTTTATTACTAAACAAGGTAAACACTCTGGTCTTAAGGAATCGCAAAGTTCAAGGCCACCAGAAGTTAAGCTCGCCATTCAAACTGAAAAAAAGTAAGTACTCTTGGCCAAATGTATATTTTATAAATGTGTTTTTTAAATGTTTAAATGTTTATAAAATATACAAAGTATTTATTAAACATAATTTTTATGTGTCAAAGATTATGTTGCAAACAGATCAATTAAATGTGTAATAAAGGCTTCTCGTTTACTAGCTCAATGATGATAAATAAAATATATTTATAAGACAAGGAAAGAAGGTCCTCACGAGTAAACACGGGGTGGAGGCACCAGTTTCATTTAGTATGGACCACTGGCAACTAAAAGCTCGAAGCTCGAATCCCAGTTGGGTTTACCATGGTCATTTATAATAATCTCCAACTTTTTATTGCAAGTAAACATGGGTACCTTTTCTCTAATACTACCTTCCTCATCTCACACCAATAAATATTGATACGCGGGACTACAGTGATACGCGGGACTACATTACTACGCGGAGCACAGAACTAGCTCAGTGGGTACAAAGAACACAGGTTTGAGGTTACTTCAAATTCCCACCAAACCACAGAAATCCTCACATGTCTGTGAATGTCGGATTGGGAGATATTTCCCAAGGCCGTGGTTTGAATACCTGACTTGATTAATTGTGTGCAGTTTTATATGTATATCTGTTGTTCGAAGCAGAGGGCGTTTGGCCCCCTCGGGGTGTTCGCGAGCCGGGACGTGAGTCAGGCGTCAGGCTAGCCTCAGGGGGGCTACCTATGGGGCCCCCTCGGGCGGAACGCCTATAACTGACCGGCAGCGTTTAGTGGGGTGTAATTTTCAGCACGGAAACCACATTTATAGCTGTGAAGTTAGACAAATCACTGCGCATGCGTACTTACCATTCAAATCATTATTCTTCCCTGGGGGTAATTGATAACAATCGTACAGAGCTGTGAAATGTTTCGCGTGCGATATTTATATTAACTGCACACTTTCTAAACGATAAATAGATAATACT
Organism: Timema shepardi; assembly: GCA_902151425.1. Taxonomy (NCBI): domain Eukaryota; kingdom Metazoa; phylum Arthropoda; class Insecta; order Phasmatodea; family Timematidae; genus Timema; species Timema shepardi. The sequence continues at coordinate 11,266 of CABFVX010009894.1, read as the reverse complement.
TCTTGCGAGAGGTAGATAACACTCCTCTAGGGAATGTCCACCACGCGTTTAAACTATCTCCATTTATCACTGGAAACATTTAGACGGAGCATTCTGTGATATAGTGATTGATAAATATAGCACAATAATAATGGCAGTTTACCAAAAGATGTGTAGCATGTCTTACCACCCACCCGGTTTAAACTATTGAGGAGGGGATGATAACAATATGAGATAATAATTTACGGAAAAATCAACCTTAATCCACGCATCAGAGATTTGAACCCAGCCCTCCCCATCCTGAGGTGACGCGATGAGTAGTAACAAGTGATATCACTATTATCAAGGCCAGACTGCTACTTTTCTGGGTGGTCGGAGTGTACAATACATGGCGCGCATTGATATGCAAGCTGCAGTTCTCTTTCCACTGGCGGTAGTGTACAATGATGCATTGGATAAATAACCATTTGGGTCTTAGGTCATCGGGACCTACCATCATAGATGTTAAATATTAACACAGTAGTATTATTATTATTATTAGCACCGCATCTTACTACCCGTTCGGGTTATACGCACTTACGCTAATGTGTAATGGTAGGGTGATTGTGAGATGAAATGAAGGACCTACAGTTTAACGCGGGATCCGAACCACGGTGGAGGCCTGGCATTCCCCGCATTCACAAGATGTCTTGTCAGAGGTGAAGGAAGGGTTTGGCAATCAGATAAATCCGTGCCGGGACCGAGGATTGAACCCTGGACCTCCAGCACAGAAGTCTGACACCTTACCCCTAGACCGCCAGGTCACCTTTTTCACAGTAAACTAGCATTTCCTTTGATGCACAAAAATGAAGAAATGAGACGTCTATAACCAGTAACTATTCCTTTGGTTGTCTGTGAACAATAAAAAGACAATCGAGCTCGTGATCAGTCATAGAGATAGTAGGCCTACCTATCCAGAACCAGTGGGTAAGCCGATCAAGGCGTCAGATTCGTCAAATCTGGTTTGCCGGTGATTGGCTGATCAAGTTTAGGATCCCAGCCGATCACACTGAAGTGGTTTTTATACTAAATGTTTTCCACATTTACCGTCCTGAAAATGTTGAAACCTTTTCTTAAATCTCCCTTCACTGCCCAAACGATGTAGAAATGTGGAGAGCTCAGATTGGAACTGAGACTCGGTTCACTGAAATAATAGAACCTACGTAGGCATTTGCCGAGGAGTTAGTGGAGATAAAATAATATTTCGTTTTTATATTAAAAAGGTGACCTGGCGGTCTAGGGGTAAGGTGTCAAGACTTCTATGCCGGCGGCCGGCGTTCAATCCTCGGTCCCGGCAAAGATTTGTCTGATTACCAAACCCTTCCTTCACCTCTGACAAGACACCTTGTGAATGCGGGGGAATGCCAGGCCTCCATCCGTGGTTCGGATTCCACGTTAAACTGTAGGTCCTCCATTTCATCTCACAATCACCCTACCATTACACATTAGCTTAAATGCGTATTACCCGAACGGGTAGTAAGACGCGGTGCTAATAATAATAATAATATATTAAAAAAGATGAAATGAGACACTATATTCTCACATAATATTTCCTTCTTGGCCGGCCACGAACATCTTAAGGCGTACTTTCGCCAAGACCAACTAAACTTGGTAATTATTGTGTATCATCTGACCTCCCACCCCTTGTGGGTTATTCTGACGTCATGGTGTTTTAACACCTGGTAAATGACGGAGTTAATTTGACAGAAACTGTTTGTTTTTTTATAGCAAGAGCGGCAGGAATTGAGGAATCTCCGCCATAGTTTCTAAATGCCATAATTGTTGCGAGTGTAATGGCTCCACTCGGATATTTAAACATTTCGCAAGGCAACATTTTGAAAGACACACCCATGAGACTCGGGCTAGAGATTCCGTCAGACAAAAGTCGTGATCTATTACCGGCATTAAACTAATTATGTGGCAGAACGTGAAAGATAATTTTTGGTCGCATTAACATATTTGAAACATTCAGTGATGTTAGAAGGCTGTGTCTCTCAGAGATACGAAATAATAACTCTCTGATTGTAGGACAGAGGTTTCCTTCCGAGAAAAAACAACACATCGTCAGCCTCGCTGTAACATTACTGACGCTATATCATTAGTAGCTGGAACGTTCATTGCCACACCCGTTTAAGTACGACACCCATCCTTATCTTAGTGTAGTTCTACCCAGTCCACCTCATTACACCCTATCTCTATCTTGAGCTAGTTATATCCAGTCCACCTCATTACACCCTATCCCTATCTTGAGCTAGTTCTATCCAGTCCACCTCATTACACCCTATCTCTATCTTGAGATAGTTCTATCCAGTCCACCTCATTACACCCTATCTCTATCTTGAGCTAGTTCTATCCAGTCCACCTCATTACACCCTATCTCTATCTTGAGCTAGTTCTATCCAGTCCACCTCATTACACCCTATCTCTATCTTGAGCTAGTTCTATCCAGTCCACCTCATTACACCCTATCTCTATCTTGAGCTAGTTCTATCCAGTCCACCTCATTACACCCTATCTCTATCTTGAGCTAGTTCTATCCAGTCCACCTCATTACACCCTATCTCTATCTTGAGCTAGTTCTATCCAGTCCACCTCATTACACCCTATCTCTATCTTGAGCTAGTTCTATCCAGTCCACCTCATTACACCCTATCTCTATCTTGAGCTAGTTCTATCCAGTCCACCTCATTACACCCTATCTCTATCTTGAGCTAGTTCTATCCAGTCCACCTCATTACACCCTATCTCTATCTTGAGCTAGTTCTATCCAGTCCACCTCATTACACCCTATCTCTATCTTGAGCTAGTTCTATCCAGTCCACCTCATTACACCCTATCTCTATCTTGAGCTAGTTCTATCCAGTCCACCTCATTACACCCTATCTCTATCTTGAGCTAGTTCTATCCAGTCCCCCTCAATACACCCTATCTCTATCTTGAGCTGGTTCTATCCACTCCACCTCATTACACCCTATCTCTATCTTGAGCTGGTTCTATCCAGTCCCCCTCAATACACCCTATCCCTATCTTGAGCTAGTTCTACCCAGTCCACCTCATTACACCCTATCTCTATCTTGAGCTAGTTCTACCCAGTCCACCTCATTACATTCCATAGCTATCTTGAGCTAGTTCTATCCAGTCCACCGCAGGCGAGATGTCAACAACTTACTGACAGAGTAATGTCATACATTTCCTGACTGTATTCATTTCCTAATTTCCAATCCATTACCGTTATTGCTAGTTAAAATGGTTCCTAACTATTTAAACTCATTATCCCTGTAAAAGTATTTGTTGTTTCAGTAATATATAATTATCACCCCGACCTGTGTTCTCTGTGAGATCCTATACCTACTCTTTCCAGCGTTCATTATAAACCTATTTCTCTACTATCCTCTCATAAAATGTCTACATTCCTTACTATTGTCCAACAGAGATGACTCCTCTTCGTATCCTGATAACTGCATTGTACCGTCTAGTGACCACCCTTCCTGCTCCCTTACATCGCCCTAATAGGGCCCCACACGGTCAGTATGGATTAGTACTCTATTAATACTGACAATAGGCCTCCACACGGTCAGTATTGATTAGTACTCTATTAATACTGACAATAGGGCCCCACACGGTCAGTATTGATTAGTACACTATTATATACTGACAATAGGGCCCCACACGGTCGGTATTGATTAGTACTCTATTAATACTGACAATAGGGCCCCACACGGTCGGTATTGATTAGTACTCTATTAATACTGACAGTAGGGCCCCACATAGTCGGTATTGATTAGTACTCTATTAATACTGACAGTAGGGCCCCACATGGTCGGTATTGATTAGTTCTCTATTAATACTGACAATAGGGCCCCACACGGTCGGTATTGATTAGTACTCTATTAATACTGACAATAGGGCCCTACACTAACAGACTCTGAGGCTGGATTAAAAACTAACGGGGAAAGAAACTGTTTATTTCCTTGTTTCAACCCATTTTATATTTCTAACTCACTTTGCTCGTGGGGGACTCCGCCCCCAAAATCCCCGGTGGGTTTCGATTGCAAGTTGATGTAAACTAATGTAGTTCCAGAGCCGTTTTTCGATAGGTCTGACCGCTAAGCCCCAAGAGACCTCCAAAGAAAGGTCTGCAACGACTCTAAAGTTGCTTCAACAATTTGATTTTATTTTTCAAGGGTTAAGAATTAAAATTTAAACTTTTTGGGGTTTTCCCGTTGGCTACGGGCTAGAAGCTCTAAGTTTGCCAAACGTCAAGTTTCTATCTCATCTGTAAGTGGGTGGACATTGTCAGTGAGTGAGTCAACCGTGTGGCTTCATAGTGGTGGTGTCATCCAAGAGGTCCTGCCGCGTGTCGGTCAGACACACCTCAGGTCCTGTCACGTGTCGGTCAGACACACCTCAGTTTGACAGGTGTCGGTCAAACACACCTCAGGTCCTGCCACGTGTCGGTCAAACACACCTCAGGTCCTGCCGCGTGTCGGTCAAACACACCTCAGGTCCTGCCACGTGTCGGTCAGACACACCTCAGGTCCTGCCACGTGTCGGTCAGACACACCTCAGGTCCTGCCACGTGTCGGTCAGACACACCTCAGGTCCTGCCACGTGTCGGTCAGACACACCTCAGGTCCTGCCACGTGTCGGTCAGACACACCTCAGGTCCTGCCACGTGTCGGTCAGACACACCTCAGGTCCTGCCACGTGTCGGTCAGACACACCTCAGGTCCTGCCACGTGTCGGTCAGACACACCTCAGGTCCTGCCACGTGTCGGTCAGACACACCTCAGGTCCTGCCACGTGTCGGTCAGACACACCTCAGGTCCTGCCACGTGTCGGTCAGACACACCTCAGGTCCTGCCACGTGTCGGTCAGACACACCTCAGGTCCTGCCACGTGTCGGTCAGACACACCTCAGGTCCTGCCACGTGTCGGTCAGACACACCTCAGGTCCTGCCACGTGTCGGTCAGACACACCTCAGGTCCTGCCACGTGTCGGTCAGACACACCTCAGGTCCTGCCACGTGTCGGTCAGACACACCTCAGGTCCTGCCACGTGTCGGTCAGACACACCTCAGGTCCTGCCACGTGTCGGTCAGACACACCTCAGGTCCTGCCACGTGTCGGTCAGACACACCTCAGGTCCTGCCACGTGTCGGTCAGACACACCTCAGGTCCTGCCACGTGTCGGTCAGACACACCTCAGGTCCTGCCACGTGTCGGTCAGACACACCTCAGGTCCTGCCACGTGTCGGTCAGACACACCTCAGGTCCTGCCACGTGTCGGTCAGACACACCTCAGGTCCTGCCACGTGTCGGTCAGACACACCTCAGGTCCTGCCACGTGTCGGTCAGACACACCTCAGGTCCTGCCACGTGTCGGTCAGACACACCTCAGGTCCTGCCACGTGTCGGTCAGACACACCTCAGGTCCTGCCACGTGTCGGTCAGACACACCTCAGCTCTACAGGCTCTAGGAGGAATAGTTGTATTGCTTCTCCCTTACGGCAAGGTTTCTCATAACCACATCGGTGGGCACATGGACTTGGTGTCAGGCTCACTAAACATTAGTTGGTGCGAGTATGGAGGCTGTTATGACAGGCCAATCACAAGGTTTCAGCCCCATCGGCGCTGTCCGCTCGGCGCGACTTGAAATAACTTCCGCTTCCCTTCCTCTGCGCGACAAGATACGCTTGAGATAACCAACCGACTCAATCAGTGCGCATGCGCCTACTAGCAGACAGCTGCATCTACTGTTGTGAACTTATATTAATTAAACTAGGCTGGGCTGAGCGCCCGAAAAGACAATAAACCAAAAAAACTTGAAGGGTAGATACGTCAATCAAAGCCAAATATAATCAGGAAGTGCCTGGTGGTCACAGAGTGTAGGCTTCCTGTCTCACCAAATACTGGGTTTACTGAAGCTGGTACTTCCCTAGGGGTTTCTCCCCCTCCCCCCACGCAAATGCGCGTCACAAGAGACGGGGGGTTGTAATCCTCTACCAAGATCGTGTCTTTGGGTGAACAATGAATGTTGTTTCCCGATACAGTTCACAGCTAAACTGTCGGCCAACAATGGAGCGTTGATTGCCCCTGGTTCTAGGCCACATGTGACATTGTGCTGTGCAACATGTGCTGTTTGAATAACAATCAATTAGGGTGGCCACCCTCGCCAAAACAAAATACCTGCCATTTCCAGTGATGACGGAACGGGGTGTCGCAAACATTGGAGGGCTTGGCAGGAACATATAAACATACAACTAAACTTGTAAATAATAACTAGTTTTGTTCTATCCGACGCTGTAATTGATTATTATTAGGTCAATATTTTAAAGTCTCATAAACCCCTAAATGTCCCTCCCTTAACCAAAATACAGCTCACGTCAGGCAATTTACACCCCAACTGGTAATCTAACAGATGTTCCAATAAGACTGATATGAAGATTGGGGTGGTTTTGTTTCTCCTCAGTCTTTCTGTGTTGGTAAGAAGGAAGTCAAGTGAACAAGTCCTAAGAAGAGTGGTGAGAAGATCAGGTGGACAGACAGGTGGACAAGTGAACAAGTCCTAAGAAGAGTGGTGAGAAGAGAACCATTTTGGATGTGATTCCTCGGTACATCCTCAGGAGGAACTGTCTTCTGCATGACGTCATAGAAGGAGAGGTTGAGGGAAAGAGGCGATTAGGAAGAAGGAGGATTCACTATGTGAATATGAAGGAGGAGGCAGAGGTCAGGGTGCATTGGCGGTCTAAGTTCATTGACGAAAGGTATAGACCTGTTGTAGGACAGAAAACCTAATAATAGTAATCGACCACTCGAAGAGAGAATTATTGGGATCGTAAAAGAAATGGGAATTCAATATTTTTGATAAATGTCAACATTTCATAAGCTCACTGAAACCGAAACAGTTGTTCTTGCGATACTGACTGCACATATCTTGGTATCGAGCCAGAACTATGGTACAATAGGGATACAACTTGGTATCTATGGTTTCATAAGGTCACCCGGGGTGTTTTGGCAATTAGGTGTTTTGGCAATTAGGTGTTTAACCCTGAAACTGAAGGGAAAAAAGATACTAAATCAATTTCCTTGGAATTTGCTCAAACTATTTTGATTAAAATGTGTGTCTAGACGCTGTTTAACATTATAAAATAATGACAGATGGAGTGTTGCTTTACACAAGTAGAAATTTCCAATTTTGGTCAAATCTCCGCAACAGTTTGCGATAGGAAATAACTTGTCGTTGTAGAGTTGACGTACAGTTAAAGATTAAAAAAACAAGTCTTGTAATATATTTTTAATTGCAGCAGATATGGGTGTTAAACACGTGATCACTAAATAATTGTGCTCACACGACTGTTCCCGAAGAGACTCGACCCGTCCTACCCGCTTCAACGTCCCCATTCAACCACAGAGAGTGTCCGTCAGGGCTGGCGCGGCGTGTTGTGCCGCATGACGTCATGAGCCCCACGTCACAGCTCTCGACGCCCCGATAGAACGCTATGGAGGCTTCGAGACCGCGGTGGAAGCTTCTAGAATGTTCCACGAATAGAACAGTCTGGGCTAGCCCTAGTTGACCCGCGCATGCGCCGTGTTCTTCTTCCTTTTCATATATCTGTTCTCCCCTGTCTCTGAACTCACGTGCTGATACTCAAGATACCAACAATTGGCATGTGTCATCTGTATTGATACTCAAGATACTAACAATTGGCATGTGTCATCTGTATTGGTACTCAAGATACCAACAATTGGCATGTGTCATCTGTATTGATACTCAAGATACCAACAATTGGCATGTGTCATCTGTATTGATACCAAGATACCAACAATTGGCATGTGTCATCTGTATTGATACCAAGATACTAACAATTGGCATGTGTCATCTGTATTGGTACTCAAGATACCAACAATTGGCATGTGTCATCTGTATTGATACCAAGATACCAACATACCATTAACCAACATAGACTGCTTAGGTGAGCTAAACTCTGCCATTAGGTAATCTTGCAATCCTGTATTCAAAATTATCTTTTGACTTGTAATAATTATTTATTAAACTCTTTTGAATTGAATACGATATAATGATTATTTATTTAAAAATCCTTCGTTTACCTTGAAAATTAGCATTCTTAAGGTCCATTTACATTATGTAATAAATTTGAAAGCTTTGTGTTTAATAATAATGTTCTACCACTTGTTAGAGAATCAAACGTTTTATAACCTTTTAAAATTTCTATAACAAGTTATAAATTTCAAAGAAAATATGTAACTTTTGTTTACTAATATGTTGTACCTGTCACATGACTGTAACAAGTTGGCTAAATTGTTATTTATCTGGAATAGCATCACTACAAGGTTTTTTCTCCTCCTCTATATTCGATTACCAATCAAATTGAATTTGAACTAAAAGTCCTGCCCTAGTTGTAAATTCCCCAGCCGACAGGTCAAGGTCATCGCGTTGAACAGCAGTCAAAAGTTTATTCGCACACTATTTAGCTCGAGCAGGTGGAGGTGGTCGAACCCAATACCGTCATTTAGCTCTTTTTTTTGCACACCATGGCCTCAAGGAGAACATCCCCTTAGACGCCACGATCATGATCGACACTAGACCGGACAAGTTATAGTTCGCTAGACAGATATTAGTAGTTTTTGTCGTTGTTATTATTATTATTAGCACCGCGTCTTACTACCCGTTCGGGTTGTACGCACTTACGCTAATATGTAATGGTAAGGTGATTGTGAGATGANGGGTTATACGCACTTACGCTAATGTGTAATGGTAGGGTGATTGTGAGATGAAATAGAGGACCTACAGTTTAACGTGGAATCCGAACCACGGTGGAGGCCTGGCATTCCCCACATTCACAAGATGTCTTGTCAGAGGTGAAGGAAGGGTTTTGTAATCAGATAAATCTGTGCCGGGACCGAGGATTGAACCCCGGCCGCCAGCACAGAAGTCTGACACCTTATCCCCTAGACCGCCAGGTCACCTTTTGTCGCTGTTGTATAACAAATGTTGTTCAACCCTCAAATGTAACAAGTTACAAAATAACATTGTCTTTCAATATATTTAGCTATAGAGTGTAAACAGGCCTTCACATAGCACTGTTCCACTATGGTACAGCTTACAATATAGGGCCATAGTGTAATGAGTGAAGGTAAGACTGCTACCTTGCTTGGTTCCAGTATGGTGTGGCTATAAGATAGGGCCATAGTGTAATCAGTCAAGGTAAGACTGCTACCTTGCTTGGTTCCAGTATGGTGTGGTTTATAAGATAGGGCCATAGTGTAATGAGTCAAGGTAAGGCTGTTACCTTGCTTGGTTCCAGTATGGTGTGGTTTATAAGATAGGGCCATAGTGTAATGAGTCAAGGTAAGACTGCTACCTTGCTTGGTTCCAGTATGGTGTGGTTTATAAGATAGGGCCATAGTGTAATGAGTCAAGGTAAGACTGTTACCTTGCTTGGTTCCAGTATGGTGTAGTTTATAAGATAGTCATAGTGTAATGAGTCAAGGTAAGACTGCTACCTTGCTTGGTAACACTATGGTGTAGTTTATAAGATAGGGCCATAGTGTAATGAGTCAAGGTAAGACTGTTACCTTGCTTGGTTCCACTATGGTGTAGTTTATAAGATAGTCATAGTGTAATGAGTCAAGGTAAGACTGCTACCTTGCTTGGTTCCAGTATGGTGTAGTTTATAAGATAGGGCCATAGTGTAATGAGTCAAGGTAAGACTGTTACCTTGCTTGGTTCCACTATGGTGTAGTTTGAAAGATAGTCATAGTGTAATGAGTCAAGGTAAGGCTGCTACCTTCCAGGCTGAATAAGATGGGATCGCTCCATATAGTTGTATTCACGATGAAGCCGCTGGTTTCAGTTCCAGTTTATGGCAGTTACCTTGAGTGTGTTTGTTAATAATCGCTGACTATTTCTATTTGCTGACAACCACCCACACATGGTGAGGAACTTATCAGACCCTCGACTTTCCCTCGCGAGATATTGGATTCCGTCTCAAATGCGCTTCACCGCCTGATTACATTTCCCCCCTCACCCTCCTCTTCCTATTCTTCACACGGCCCGTTTGCTGGTAGCGCCTCTAGCGGTCATGCGGTGTAACTAAAGCGTCGTAGCCTCCCCCGGCCAGCGCAAGACAGATACACGACACCCCGACTGTGCTGGGTGAATATCCGCGTGTACTTTCTAAACACAACCCAGCTCGCACCACGTATTACTACCCACTCCGGTTGTACTCATATTATGTAGAGGGTACGTTAATGTTTAGGGATGAATTAGGTGCAACTTAGAGAACTTGTACCCACATTTGCATGAAGAGGTAGTTTAAAACCATTCCGGGAAAAACATCTAACCGGGATTCGAATCCAGATCTTTCCAACATTGTCAGTCTAGTCTATTGAGAGAGTGACGTCTTAGATCATTTGGCCACCGAAGTGGGTAACAGATCCAATCCCTGTGATATCTGGGTGGTAACACACAACTGCTCATATAACACACACAACTGCTCATATAACACACAACTGCTCATATAACACACACAGCTGCTCACATAACACACACAACTGCTAATATAACACACACAACTGCTCATATAACACACACAACTGCTCATATAACACACACAGCTGCTCACATAACACACACAACTGCTAATATAACACACAACTGCTCATATAACACACAACTGCTAATATAACACACACAGCTGCTCACATAACACACACAACTGCTCATATAACACACAACTGCTAATATAACACACACAACTGCTAATATAACACACACAGCTGCTCACATAACACACACAACTGCTAATATAACACACAACTGCTCATATAACACACACAGCTGCTCATATAACACACACACACGCAAACACACTGGTGGCTGTGTGGTTTATGGCACCAAGCGCTAATTACGAGAGCCACGCTCGCCAATGGGTCGCGAATTGAATCCCAGCTGGGGCCATTGGGGGTTGTTATATTTAGTTTTTACTATAGGTATTCAACCTGCACTTTCTGAGCCAATGGACTATCCAACACGACTTACAAGCTAACTTGGTTATCACGGACACAGCGTCTTAGTGGCACACCAAAAGGGAAAGGGAGGGTTAGACGGGGCAATCCCTTCACTTGGATCACAAATAATTTGATACGAAGTTAAGTCAAATGGAGTAGAATCCAAACATAACTCACAGAACATGTTTCTAACGCATAGGCTACATTTTACGAC
>CABFVX010009893.1:0-16373 GCA_902151425.1 Timema shepardi | reverse complement strand
CAGATAAATCTGTGCCGGGACCGAGGATTGAACCCCGGCCGCCAGCATAGAAGTTTGACACCTTACCCCTAGACCACCAGGTCACCGACTCGAATTAACGTTCATAAAAAAGTATCACAAGACCCGATCTGATAAAATTGTAGTTTTAAATGTTATCTTGTACACCTTAATATTAGAAAATTGCTAGACCTCACAAACTTACAAAATAACTAAAAAAAAATCTATCTTTCATACAAAAATTCTCTAAGTAATGTGAAGGCCTTGGAATTACCTACTTAAAGAGAGTTTACATTCTACGATTGGATAAAAACTTTAGCTGTCACCTGCTCTTACGCAGTCAACATATGTGGTAAAAGAAAGGGCTCAGACTTGATTAAATAAAAAAAAGTTCACATAAAAAAAATAGAAAATCCCAATGGTGTCTCTTGCGCTTCAATACTACAAATTGCTAGCCACTACACAACTATTCAAAATTAATTCAAAAATATTGAATTTTCATATAAATATTATTTTAAGGGCATAGAGAAACAAGTCAGTAGAATTGATATTCAAAAAACTAAGTCATATGGAACTAAAATAATAGAGCTCAAAGTTTATACCAAATATTACGACATCCCTCAATACTTATTTAGAGTATCCGCCGTAGCTTGCTCTGCGGTGAGGAGGTATCACAGACGCTTCAACCATCACGGTCTTCAGTACGTCGTTCTAGCAGAGGCTCGTGAATATCTTCTAGCAGTTTCTACGACGAGTGGTTACAATAGAATAGATGGAGGTGAACCGAGGACAGGCCTATTTATACCAGTGGGACTAATTTGGCAAGGTTTTCTCCAAGTGCGAAGAGGGGGTGGTAATCATCAGCCATCACACCACCCGACCCATAGCGCTAGCCATTGACTGTTGGTATCTTCTGGAATGATGCCTCTCTCATTTACTCGTCGTCTGGCCCAGGTGTTAGATGTGTGCGTGTTGTTCATCCAAGCCACTTTTTCTCGTTCACCGGGGCATTTTTAAAAAAAATTAGAAATGGGCATCTCCCGCTTGTGATGTTGCAGTGAGTTTATATCTGCCACATATTATTTGAACTTATTAGACCTGGTGGTAAAGGTTTTAATCTTTTATAGGGCTTCATTGAGTTTACGTATTAACAGTTGAAGAATCAGCCCTGAATTTTACCATTGTTTCATTCATATATATTTTATCCCAGTTGAAATAAATTTATAGTTAAAATTCAATTTACCGGACTTAGGAACGTTCACCGATCTTCCTTCCGTCCCCATGATTTTATATTCATAAATGTCCTCCAATTTGACCTAGGTGTTTTCAACAATAGTCTAGATACATCTAAAAGTGTACCGTTTCCTAGAAATTAGTTGAAAAACCACGCTGTTGTATTTTGGAGTGATAGATAGATTGATTTGATTTTCATAATTTTCAATGGAATCTTCACCAAGAGAAATTCCTAAAATATTCAAAGTATGATATTGTTTCCAAGTTTTCTGGCATTCTTCTTTGAAAAAGTCGGTTTCCCTTCCTTTTGGTGAAGTAATTACTATTATGAACGATATTCTACTGTTTCCATCAAAAATTTCTATAAATTTTCTTAGAGATGACCTAAGCATTTCATCAATGTTTTTAACAAATAAAAATACTACTTTTGACGTACCTGTAATTATGCTTATTTGGAAGGTATTTATATCGAGCCCCAAATTATTTGATTTGTTAACCAGTAGAGTTAAAGTTGGAGAATAACTGTTTAAATGAATTTGCTTGAAAAATTTGTTTAAAATGGGAAAGTGGTTCTCTCTCATTGCAATGACCACCGTTGGTCTTATCTTAATCATGTTGATGATAGAATGGACCATCTTTGTAAACTGTCTGGTAGAATTGTCACTTAAATATGGAATGTGTAAATAAGCTGAAATGTTCTTAGTAAAGCACATTTATAAAAGCATTGCTCTCACTTTCATTTTCTTGATTAGAACAATGAAACACACAATATATCACCTATTTAGTAGCTGATCAATCTTAGTAATAGAAATTAGGTGTTTATCATAAGGAGGTTATTCCACATTACCATGTAATGTAAATTAATCACACGTGCAAATATACCCCACCTTACCCAGACAAGCTGACAAACCTCGTCCTGTTCGCTAATTAGCTTACCAAATGCAAAACAATCCTTGAACCTTACAGCAACCAGTAAAGACAACTTTAATGTGACACGTCTATTTTTTTACCTACATATGTATTTAAATAAAATACTTTCATTTTGTTTCAACGTCGACTACCATTCTTGGTTTCACATGTACTTAACAGACTTGCGAACTGAAAATGATATATCTTTTATAGATTAGATTCATGTTTGATAGATTATATGTAACGAATGCCATTTGGATATGAATAGAATGTGTTAGCTGAAACATTAATAAAGCATTTAATATGAACTCAAACTTATAAAGCACACTCTTAAAGCAACAAAACATTCGTCCAACTCCATTAACAATATTGCAATGACTTGGATGAGAGGTCGGCATTCCAATTTGCCATCAAGGATAACCAATCATTTAGATGTTGAATCGTGTTACACTAGGCCCGTAGGCAAGGACGATGCTGAGCACGGCCAGAGTACAGGCTGAGCACTAGTAGATCATGAGGCCGGTCGTTAAATCAGGTGTCTCGATCGTTTATGTGCCATGTTGTGGAAATATCCTCTGAGTACTGGCAGAGTATAGCCTGAGCCAGCCCGGAACCACGCTCTGGCGAGACTCAAGATATTGCGTCATAGTCGTACTAGCACGAGGCTCATACTCTGGCTGTACTCAGCATCGTCCTTGCATACGGGCCTTAGCAAATATTGCGTGACTAAGCTATACTGATAACACACATACGCTTTGGCTTTTAACGTTCTTTTTTTATAAATAGTTTATCAACGGAAAAATTTTATTAGATAAACACTAGTCGTCATCCTCAGACAAAAATGAACAACCTTCTTGCTTGTAAAAATAACAGGTTTTTTTAGTTAAGACTGAGACACAGCTGAACATATTTGTTAGTTTTACACATAAAGAAAGACTTTTTTTAAAAAAAAAGACTAAATTAATTTTATAAAAAAAAGTCCGTGGTAGCATATGTCAATCTAGAATATGAAACAAGAAAAAGGTAAAACTAAAAATCAATTCAAGGCATACATATTAAAGTAAATGTGTAAACTCGTTAGAGGAAGAGGGAAAGGGTTATAAGCACATAGATAATAGCCCTCTCAGGGTGAAATTATCATTTTCTTGTCAGAGTACACCAGTTTATAGAAAAATTAACGGGTTTTAGAATTAACAGTATATGCTGTTAATTAAGAACCTCACTCAAATGTTATTTAGGTATATAATCATGGACACAGATTAAATAAAAAAAATGAACGACACATTTAACGATGGTACCAACCTAAACTAGAATATCCCTGCATAGAATTGCATATTTTAACATTTCTTACCGCTCTTTCTATTTTGTACATTATCTTCTAAGTGTAATAGTGCTTAGAATGATTAGGTGCTTCAAGTTAAGATTCAGCCCGCCTCCCAAAATAGCTTCCAATTATCTAATTAGACAACGTCGTTAATGCCTAAGGTAAGAGAGGTTCATTTATCTCAGCTAAGAAAATGTCCGAGTCGCCTCTAAAAGACCATTTTAAACGCCTCAAAAAAGAGAAGCTGAACGTGATATTGACAGACACTCAGAATGCGGCCTTGCGTTTGGTGAACGCTCATGATTCGGTTGGAAATAAAGGACCAATTTACAAAAAGTCTGGCAGTGTCGTTATAATCTAAATTGGAAAGATGAGTATTCTGATATTTGTTTCTTGAACGCTAAAGTTAATTTAAACAAAATTTTAACCCCTACAGACAGAACCACTGGATTTGCTTCTTTCATGACAAAACCCCACGTCGCGTCTGTTATTTGGAGCTATCCATTGCTTAAAACCGTTCCTTTCAAATGACATGGTTTGGTGCGAAGCAGATAAAAAGGTGGTGGATATATTGATAAATTGCGGAAAAAAATCCTTCAAAGAGCTTAAATTAAATAATACTCACTGTTACAGAAACATTGATAAAAGAGGAGCTTCCCTGTCCACCAAAGAGCACAAGAATAAAATTTATTTTCAAATATTTAAATAAAAAGTATAGATTTTGGCTTATGGATAAGAAACTATTGATTTTATTTTTAAAAAAATCTATTTCAAACAAAATATTTTTTTATATTTAATACTACACTACATCTTTACAGCGATAAATTATTTCATCTGTCAAATTTTAGCGCATATGTGATCAAAATTGGAAAATTCTGCTTATTTATATAGTACCCTTAAAGTCATTTTCATGGGAAAATGAAAGCCACCATTTTGTTTGTAATTTAGAATATAGTCTAGATACAAAATTTAATAAAAATTATTTTATTGGATTTTAAGAAAATCGATTTGATCTCTTTTTGATATTCATCAAACTAATATTAATTTTAGGGTTATATATCTAATTCCAAAAACACCTTTGGGGGGGTAGGAGGGTCTTTTGAAAGCCCCTAGATATCAAGTTCTAGCCCGAGTGGTAAATTAGTTTCAGCTCTAGTCCAAGATACAGACAGACGGCATGGTGGGAACCACCTTTTCAGTTTCAGGGTGTCATGAAACATTAACATTTATCAAAAGCGTAAGATTTTTTTTTAACGATCACAATACTGTTAAATAATAAAGTTAAATAAAAAAAATTAATTGATTAGGTCGGTACGTTTCGTGAGTGACTGTACATTTTGTTCTGTTGTATTGACATCACCCGCAAAGACAACCTTCTCCAATTCCTGTTTTTTCAACCTCCCCCATACCATACATCGCCTCAAACATGGATGCTCTTCAGGACTACTACACAACTTCAATTTCGCAGTCCACTGGTCGAGACGATTGGAAAACGTCGAAATAACTCCGGAAGTCTTGATGGCAAGCAGTTATAAGGCACAGGCATCCAAGGTTAAACACTGGAAGGGGGTGGGGGGGGTGAAAGGGGGCACGCGCAATTTAGGATGCACTCGACGAACATCAAATACACCCTCTCGGTACCATAAGACCGGCAGAACTGAGTATGTGGTCACGTGTTTGATTTTGGCAATAGGAGGAGGATATGGGCCTACTAGTTATGATTATTACCGTTCAATGTGACTTTTTTTTCCCTTTATATTAAACAAATAAGTTGTGCTTCTTCTCCTCTAGTTAGATAATTAAGGCACCCCTGGCTCCTTATAATAGACCATTAGGGCAATCATTTCCCTTTAAGGTGAACAATTATTGGCATTGTCTAATAGCACGAATAAAAAACATGACCATATTATTTCAAATATAAGCTATCTTCTCCGGTTAACACCAACGATTTTAGAGTGAGTATTTGTCCTAAAAAATTCCAAGAACAAAATTTACACTTTACTTAAAATATAATGACACTGCCTTAAGCCAGGGTTCTAACCCTTCTTTCCTGAGATTTACAGGAATTTGGGGATTTTTTTAATGCTATTTTTCTTTCTTGTTTCGGGCTCACTTTTAATTAATTATATTCCAATATTGAGGTGGGTTGTAAGGGAACGTAATAAAGTTTGCAAGTTAGAAGATTAAGGGGGAAAAAACCAGACCAATCAAATATTTCTTTATTTAACACATTTATTTTAACTTTTTACACATGGTAATCTCAACGGTTCTTGAATATTTTATCATAATCTTTGTGGAATTTGAACATAAACTTTTTAGATGTAGACAAAAAGTCATGGTCAAATTCTGCAGTTGACAAATATTTTTAAAAAACTGTTCAGATTATCATGAGTAGAAAACTAGACCCAACGTATATGCTGAAGGTTGACCTCAAGGGTATTGGGGGAAAAGTGCTCGCCTCAAGAACCTATGATCTTGGGTTCAAAACCCAGCCGAAGAAGAGCCAATTTTGAACAGAGAGATTAAAACTCGTAGCACAACTTTCTTCGGATTGGAAGTAAAACCGTCGATTGTGGCATGTAAAAAGATCCCTGGTAGTTGTGTGAATAGTAAACTACTGGCAGATTTCACGCTCACTCATAGAAATTCAGTATGTAAGGCAACGGGGTACCACCACACTTTTTCAAACTTACCTAGTTCATGGTATTTCTACCAGATGGTGCTGGTATTAGTAGCCAGCCAAAGGGTTGAGTTCATGCCCATCTCCGGATGGCTGGAAAACATATTTAACCAATCTTTTGGTTGTTGGCTTATGAGAAGAGAACCTCTACTAAGGTATTACAAATTTAAAAGGGGGACTAAGCCCTTTAGTAATTTGTAGAGTGACAAACATACCCATCATCCATATTTTTTTAGATATTTAGTTTTTGTTTCCTCCAAATTATACATCTCATTAAGACAATCAATCAGATTCAGAGATGTCATAGGGAAGTTAGAGAGGAGGGGGGAGCGAACGTATGTATGCTCCAGATTTTACCAAGATCATTTTTTTTGTTTATAACAGTGGTTCTCAAAAGTATGTGCCATGGTACACCACTGTGCCGCGAAATTCTTGGCACTATGGTATTGTTGATAAAAAAAATTAAAAGTAGTCTCATTCGTCAAGCAATGATGCAACCCGCTTCGCAAAATAGCTTCGAAATCACAAAGTAAGCAACGTCGTTTTCAGTCGAATTTGTGAGGAAATCCATAACAACCCCTTGATGTCACGAAGCTCCCAGTGTTGGGAACGGCTAACGAAAGATAAGAGAGCTACACTAAGAACATATCAGAGGCATCTCAGAGACTCTAACAGAGATCATCGAGTAAAACGTCGATGCTGAGGATCTCTTTGACATAGAATCTGAACTCGCAGCTGCCCCCGTAAACCTGCACTCCGGTAAAGCCGTATCCACGCCCGGAATCCTTTCAACCAACGAATCAAGCCCGACAGCGGCCAGTCGTTGACAGGGAACAGATTCAAGAACGCCTCCACAGTCACCATCCTTTATTGCCCAAGAAAAGGCAGCCATCTCTCTATCCCTGGTAAGGTCCTACAGTCCGGTCACCAGCCCATGCAAAGTGATACAATTCTGAAAAAGACATCGTGGACTCAGAAACAACAACTATGCCCCGGGACGACAGCCAGAAAATTATCGCAGTACTACAGGGGCTATCACAAACCGTCAACCCGAACCAGGATCGGTTCCGACAGCTCGAAGAACGAATAGACCGAGTCTTACTACGAGAACAACAGGGATCGTCCCATTCCACCAGGAGGCCAAGCAACAGCGTCTAGGCTGGCATCACCCATCGCCCTCAAGAGGGAAACTTGGGCATCACTGCTTCCGCCAGAAACAACAATCCTGTAGACCAAGGATACCACCGCTTTCCGAGTAGTCTTAGCTCTCACATCTAAGGCCCCAGAACTCCTGATAGGAAGAGACAAACACCAAGCAAATCTCCTGATCGCTATGGCGTCAAGATACCTAGATCTACCAGTAACCACCCAGCAGATGTTCCTACACCGCCTCAAAACAGTGTACAGCACCCTGACCAAAGAATGGCCAACCATCATCGCAGCAGCTGGAGTAGACTCTGGAGCAGCCATTTAGCCACCGAGGTTTATTCCCCCGGTGGCTGCGGTCCAAGTCTACAATCTGCAGCCACAGGTAAGAGGTGATAGAGGATCAGGAAACACGTACCGTTGGTTGGCGTGGCAGAGGTAAGCAGACGTGAGACGGCTCATCTGTAGAAACAAGTTTTTAATTGTATTAACGTTGACTGTACCACACATAGTTTCTTGAACCTATAAAGCTGCCGGGTATCTCCTGGTACGACGGCCGCCTCCGGCTCTCCACTGTTACCCCACGCGTCTTGCTCACTCAAGAGTATAACAGGTGTGGAGGCAGAGGAGGGCGGGGGGTAGCCGTCGTGCAAAGAGATTCCAACAACAACACCACATGGACTCTTTATAATTTATTCCATTTTACCGGGTGTTCTCTATGGGTGTGAAAAATGGTCTCTTAATTTACAGTACATGGACAAAATATATTTAGGGTGTTAGAAAAACCAGGTGCTTAAGAAGATATTTTATCCAAAAAGGGATGAGGCTACTGTGAAGGAACGAGGTTACATAATGATGAGCTACATACACTGCACTCATCACAAGACGTTGTTATGATAGTCAAGTTTCGTAGGCTACGATGGGCGGGACATGAAGCGCGAAGGGCGCAATCTAGAAAGGTGCTCAATGTATTGACTTTCAAACCCAATGAGAAGAGACCATTGGAAAGACGCAGGATAGATAATAACATTAGAATGGACCTAAAAGAGATAGGGGTGTAATGAGGGGGACTGGATAAAACTAGCTCAAGATAGGGATACGGTGTAATGAGATTGACTATATAGAACTAGCTAAAGATAGGGATGGATAGGGTGTAATGAGATGGAATATATAGAACTAGCTCAAGATAGGGGTGGATAGGGTGTAATGAGATGGAATATATAGAACTAGCTCAAGATAGGGATAGGGTGTAATGAGATGGACTATATAGAACTAGCTCAAGATAGGGATAGGGTGTAATGAGATGGACTATATAGAACTAGCTCAAGATAGGGTTAGGGTATAATGAGATGGACTATATAGAACTAGCTCTAGATAGGGATAAGGTGTAATGAGGTGGACTGGATAGAACTAGCTCAAGATAGGGATGGATAGGGTGTAATGAGACGGACTATATAGAACTAGCTCAAGATAGGGATAGAATGTAATAATATGGACTGAATATAACTAGCTCTAGATAGGGATAGGGTGTAATGAGATGGACTATATAGAACTAGCTCAAGATAGGGATAGGTCACGTATTTTGCAAGCTCGTCAATGAACTTTCGAGTTGCTAATGCCATAGAGTAGGTAAGTATAATTAATTCCACATATTGGTAGCTTACATATTTTTGAAACTGTCTTCATAGAAACATTTTAAAACGTATGAATGACAGCACTCAAATTAAACCGTATCATGGAGCAACGTCCAAACTATACACTTCTAAAACCATACAATTTGGCAAGAACACGTCCCTTACAACGAATGGGTTGGGTTTAAAGGGGGTGAGGGGCAGGGTGGAGGGAGTTTGGGGAAGGCGGAGAAGCGGACCACCAAAATAGCCATTTCCGTGCTAACACCCTCATTCCAGCTACCTCGGGGTTAAACTAAGGTAAGGTTGGGTTGTTTTAGACCACCACTGGAGTACTCTTCACATTTACCCTACCTTCCACCCTCAGCCCATTCCCTTCGAACCTACAGGATCATCTAGGAGGAAGAAACCTCTAGGGTCCTTAAGGAAAGGCGTGCCACAACTTCCTTCCCTGGTCCTACATCTTCTTGAAAGATTAAAACTAATTCCTTGGACTTGAAGAGAAAAAGGGGGTGCATCAAGGTTTGAAACTGACACGCTTCTTTCTTTTTTTTTTCCTTCCCCCCTCTCTGTGTTCTTACCAAAACAGTTTAATATAAAGAAGATCCTGTACATGGATTATAATATAAAATAAGGAATTATACTTTCCAAGCTGGAATAAAATCCTATATTTAAGATCTAATACTATTATGGAAGATAATACTTTAGTGTGGAGTGGATAGTATTAATTTTGCTGGCGGCCGGGGTTCAATCCTCGGTACCGGCACAGATTTATCGGATTACCAAACCCTTCCTTCACCTCTGACAAGACATCTTGTGAATGTGGGGAATGCCAGGCCTCCACCGTGGTTCGGATTCCACGTTAAACTGTAGGTCCTCCATTTCATCTCACAATCACCCTACCATTACACATTAGCGTAAGTGCGTACAACCCGAACGGGTAGTAAGACGCGGTGCTAATAATAATAATAATATTATTAATTTTGCTTTGCTGCAACTATAATTATAATTGGATCAAAATATAATAAGTAAATCAAATGAAACAAGGTTATAATCTTCATGGCAATGGTGGCATGGAAGGGGACGTGCAAAAAAGTACAGTGTTTATGCAGTTTTTATGGGGGAAATATTTTTTTTGGCTAAAATATTGCTCCAGTAAGAACAGAGCTTAATTTTTTTTCACAAGTTGATATCAACAGTTCTTGAATATGTCATGAGCATGGTGACCTCAGATGAGAAACTTTTTAAATGAAAAGATAAAGCTGTCACTAAATTACACGTAACCCTTAACTGATATTCAAGAAATTTTGAGGTCATTATGAAAAGAAAATTTGATTCTTTGTTTATACTGGAGAAATATTGTATTTATTTTGGCAAAAAAAAAAGTGTTGCCATAAAAACTGCAAAAAAAACCTGTCTTTTTCTCCCGTCCTATTCCTATTCCACCTTAAGCTGTTGACGAGCGTTCGGTTTTCAAAAAGGTTTGTCGTAATATGAAGTAATATGTATAAAGTTATTGGAAGTGGCTCTTTTATGGATTTTAGGGGATCGGGATCGTTATTCTTTAGAAATTATTGAATCAGTAAGTTTTATTGTCAATTTGATTTATTCTATTTTCTTCAATATTAAAGTCAAGATAGTTGATACGTTTATTAATTTTGTGTTCAATGGTAAATTTAAATTCATGGTAGCTATTGTTTAAAATGGGAACGAAATCTTGAAGTGATGAATTGAGACTTGGTTAATAAATTATGATTATTTCATCTAGACATCAACAATATAATTTAATGTCAACGTGATATTTTGAGTTGGTTGATTATTTTACTGACAATATTTTGCATGAATATTTCTGACATGAGGATGAAAATGGAAGAATACATTACTAGGGCATCAATTAGGGAATGAAATGTCATTTTAAGAGTGAAAGTAATTTTCATCGTAGATGGATTGTAGTATTGAGGCGATCTGGTTAGTATATTCAGGGAATAAATTGTACGTATATGTGTATATTTGTTTGTATAGCTATATATATTTATTATGTACATATATAGACTATATGAACCCTGGTTTTTATAGTAAGCCCACTTTAGACTACAAACATTGACTTAAAGTCATTGTTTTATTTGATTTATTAGTTAAAAAGATAGCAAAAGCTTTCAATAAGACATTATGGATACTGAACAGAATAATAATATAAATACAATGTAATACTTTCATCATTAACGCAATTGCGGTACAATACAAAAATTTCCCACTTTCAATTTTCGGCCATCATATTAAAATAAGACTGTATAATATGTATAATGTACGAGTATATATAAAGGTATGTAGACATTATATGCATGTTAACTGTGTAAACGTCCGCTTACCTCTGCCACGTCAACCAACGGTACGTGCTTCCTGATACTCTATCACCTCTTATTATTATTATTATTTTTTAGCACCGCGCCTTACTACCCGTTCGGGCTATACGCACTCACGCTAATGTGTAATGGTAGGGTGATTGTGAGATGTAAATGGAGGACCTACAGTTTAACGTGGGATCCGAACCACGGTGGAGGCCTGGCATCCCCCACATTCACAAGATGTCTTGTCAGAGGGGAAGGAAGGGTTTGGTAATCAGATAAATCCGTGCCGGGATCAAGGATTGAAACCCGGACCCCAGCACAGAAGCCCGACACCTTACCTCTAGACCGCCAGGTCACCAATTCTATCACCTCTTACCTGTGGCTGCAGATTGTAGACTGGGACCTCGGCCACCGGGGGAATGGACCCCGGTGGTTAGATGGCTGATCCAGAGTCTACTCCAGCTGCTGCGATGGCGGTTGTCAATACAAAACAGAACAAAATGTAGTCACTCACGAAACGTACCAACCTAACCAATTAACTTTTTTTTTGTATTTAACTTTCTCTCAACCTCTTCTGAGAGAGAAGTATTGTGCTCGTTAAAAAAAAAATCTTACGCTTTTGATAAATGTTAATGTTTCATGACCCCCTGAAACTGAAAAGGTGGTTCTCACCATGCCATCTGTCTGTATCATGGACTAGAGCTGAAACTAATTTACCACTCGGGCTAAAACTTGATATCTACGGGCTTTCACAAGACCCTCCTACACCCCACCCCCCAAGGTGTTTTTGGAATTAGATATATAACCCTAAAATTAATAGTAGTTTGATCAAGATCAAAAAGAGATCAAATCGATTTTCTTAAAATCCAATAAAATAATTTTTATTAAAGGCAGCTTTCATTTTCCCATCAAACAGACTTTAAGGATACTATATAGATAAGCAGAATTTTCCAATTTTGATAACATTTGCACTAAAATTTGACAGATGAAATAATTTATCGCTGTAAAGATGTAGTGTAGTATTAGATATAAAATTATTTTGTTTGAAATATATATTTTTTAAATAAAATTACTAGTTTCTTATCTATAAGCCAAAATCTATACTTTTTATTTAAATATTTGAAAACAAATTTGATTCTTGTGCTCTTTGGTGGACAGGGAAGCTCCTCTTTTATCAATGTTTCTGTAACAGTGAGTATTATTTAATTTAAGCTCTTTGGAGTTTTTTTTCCAATTTATCAATATATTCACCACCTTTTTATCTGCTTCGCACCAAACCATGTCATTTGAAAGGAACGATTTTAAGCAATGATACCTCCATATAACTGACGCGACGTGGGGTTTCGTCATGAAAGAAGCAAATCCAGAGGTTCTGTCTGTAGGGGTTAAATTTTGTTTAAATTAACTTTAGCGTTCAAGAAACAAATATCAGAATAATCATCTTTCCAATTTAGATTATAACGACACTGCCAGACTTTTTGTAAATTGGTCCTTTATTTCCAACCGAATCATGAGCGATCACCAAACGCAAGGCCGCATTCTGAGTGTCTGTCAATATCACGTTCAGCTTCTCTTTTTGAGGCGTTTAAAATGATCTTTTAGAGGCGACTCAGACATTTTCTTTGCTGAGATAAATGAACCTCTCTTACCTTAGGCATTAACGAAGTTGCCTAATTAGTTAATTGGAAGCTATTTTGGAAAGCGGGCTGAATCTTAACTTGACGCACCTAAGCATTCTAGGCACTATTACACTTAGAAGCTAATGTACAAAATAGAAAGAGAGGTAAGAAATTTTTAAATAGGCAATACTATGCAGGAATATTCTAGTTTAGGTTGGTAACATTGTTAAATTTGTCGTTCATTTTTCTTTTATCTAATCTGTGTCCATGCTTATATACCTGTGTAACATTTGAGTCATGTTCTTAATTAACAGTATGTACTGTTAATTATAAAACCCGTTAATATTTTTAAAAACTGGTGTACTCTGACAAGAAAATGGTAATTTCACCCTGAGAGGGCTCTTATCTTATGTGCTTGTAACCCTTTCCCTCTTCCTCTAACGAGTTTACACATTTACTTTAATATGTATGTTTTGAATTGATTTTAAATTTTACCCTTTTCTTGTTTCATATTCTAGATATACATATGCTACCACGGACTTTAAAAAAAATATCTAAATCATGGCAGGAACACTCTTACTTGAGATATCAAAGATATCATGGAACTTAGTTACAACTTTTTATCTTCATTTTAAAAGTTTCTTTCATCTAATTTCACTATGTTCTTAACATATATTCAACTTTTGTTGAGATCACCATGTGAATAAATTTTAAATTCTATGTTTTTATTGAAGCATTAATTTATTTATTTCGGCCCCCCCCCCCGCACCCCCCAAATAAAAAGTGTTGATATAAAAACGGCAAAAAAAACTAAACAACCACTGACCTTTTATCCCCTCCTCTACAACGCCAGCTTAAGGGGTGTGAGAGGGAAAGGTGGTTTGTAAAAAAAAATCCATCATCACGGTTTGTAAAGAAGATGGTGAAACCAAAGTTAAAAACCACGTTGAAAATGACCTCCAGAGCACTTTGCTGAGATACTAATATTGACCGACCTTATCCGTCACTAGTAATCCATTCAGAGATAATTAGTATGGATCAATACTTTAGGACTGTTGGGTAGACAGCAAAAATAACATAAAGTGTATTTTACCCTTGGTGCCTGAATGATGCAACAGTGGAAATTGTTTCCCAATGTAAGAACGGCATATGTTTGTGTAAAAGTTAATTTTTGTTTAATTATTCTGGCACAACGTCTTATTAGTATCCGTTCGGGTTACACGCTTATGTACTAATTACGCTAGTGAGTTTAAGGATGAGAAAGGCTATATTTTTTTAAAGTGTAGCCGAATATAAACTAAAGGAGAGTGGAAAACTATCTTGTAAAAACCACCCTCAGTAAGCCTGACTGAGTTTCGAACCTCATTCACCCCGTCATCGTTAGTCTAGTCAGCTACGAGAGTAACAGCTTAGACCATGTGTCCACTGAAGAGAGTTAGAGTTAAAGTCTAATTTTCATATTTGACCGCTAGAAAAGTCACTATATCTACTTTCACGTATTCATAATTCAATTTATAAGACCTACAGCTGTTGATTTTGATGGATATTGTCACTACCTGTAGAATAATACTAATAACATTTTAACAAATTATCAATTTTGGCTGCAAACTTTTTTTTATATATAATATGAGGCCTTTCCTATGAAACCTAGACTATGTATCATGCAATTTTTGTTAACGTAGGCTACAGATACTTTTAAAAAAGAAGGAATGAACTATAATGTATTATGTATAATAATTTGAAAACTTGAGATACAACAATTCATGAAGCGGCTGATTTTTATTTTAAATTTAAATGCCTACAGGTTTATTACATATTTTAAAGAAATTTAATAAATAAGTAAATAAATAATGTTTGTTAATGAATACATGATAGTCTAACTGATTAAAATAAATTACAAAAATCTTTTTATTTTTTTTAAATATTTGACACCGTTCGGGCTATACGCTTATGTAATAATTACGCTAGTCATTTTAGGGATCAGGAATGTTATTTTTATATGAATTGTGCCCGCATTTGTGTGGAAGGAGAGTTGAAAATCATATTGGAAAGCCTGCTCTCAGTACACCCAACCGAGATTTGAACCCAGATCTCCCCGTCATCGGCAATCTAGTTTACTGTGAGTGCAGGGCCTTAAACCACGCGGCTACTAAAGTGGTTTTATTTTTTTAACGTTAATTATTAACTAACTACTAGTAGAGACACTAATTGTAAAGCGCATCTATTCTGGTTTATCGGAGTTCTAAAACTCGATGGGGTGCACTGAGGATGGCTTTCCCTACAAAAGTTTCCCACTCTCCCTCTACGCAAATGTAGGTAAATCTTCATTTAAATTCTGTATTTATAATCATTAATCAATTAGTGTAAATATACATTTACAGCCTGTAAGTGTAGTTTATTTTTACAGTTATTTACACATTTGTTGAACAATTGACACGAGTATATAGTCTGGGGATATTGATTATTCCCCGTTTTTCACACTATCACAACCAGTAATTAATCTCTCACTGAGATATTTAAATATTTTCTGGACCCAAATCAATTATTATCTCAGTTAACTTTACATAAAGTATGTGTGTACAAAATAATATGGACAGTACGCCAATCGGTGGATATAAGGACGCTGTTATAGGTAAGTTCCAGATTTAATAAAAGTAATTTAGGCTTTTTTTTAAAAAAAAGTCTTTCTTTATCTGTAAAACTAACAAAAATGTTCAGCTCTGTCTCAGTCTTAAATAAAAAAACTGTTATTTTTACAAGCAAGAAGGTTGATCATATTTGTCTGAGGATGACGACTAGTGTTTATCTAATAATATTTTTCCGTTGATAAACTATTTATAAAAAAGAACGTTAAAAGACAAAGCGTAAGTGTGTTATCAGTATATTTTAGTTACGCAATATTTGCTAAGACCCGTACGCAAGGACGATGCTGAGCACATCCAGAGTCTGAGTCTCGTGCTAGTACGATCTATGACGTAATATCTTGAGTCCCGGGCTGGCTCAGGCTATAATCTGCCCGTACTCAGAGGATATTTCCACAACATAGCGCATAGATGATCGAGACCCCTGTTTTCACGACAGGCCTCATGCTCTACTAGTGCTCAGCCCGTACTCTGGCCGTGCTCAGCATCGTCCTTGCATACGGGCCTTAGTGTAACACGATTCAACATCTAAATGATTGGTTATCCTTGATGGCAAATTGGAATGCTGACTTCTCATCCAAGTCATTGCAATATTGTTAATGGAGTTGGACGAGTGTTTTGTTGCTTTAATAGTGTGCTTTACAAGTTTGAGTTCATATTAGATGCTTTATTAATGTTTCAGCTAACACATTCTATTCATATCCAAATGGCATTCGTTATATATAATATATCAAACATGAATCTAATCTATAAAAGCAATATCATTTTCAGTTCGCAAGTCTGTTAAGTACATGTGAAACCAAGAATGGTAGTCGACGTTGAAACAAAATGAAAGTATTTTATT
>CABFVX010009892.1:0-16376 GCA_902151425.1 Timema shepardi | reverse complement strand
GGGGGCGGAGAGGCAATTGATTTTTAAAGGACTTGCCTACCTCCACCCCTACACACACAACGATAAATATTTTAATGGAGGTCCTTAAAAGCTATTTGGGGTGGTCTATCACAAATTTTGAAAATTACATTATTTATATAAGCTATTTGGAGTAAGTAAACTGTCTTACCCAGATTTTTTTTAAAAAATTGTATACTTCAAGAAGCATTTTGTAATTATCCTCCTTTATCAAATTTTTGTGGACGGGATGCTTGTCGAGGTTGTTTAGAGCGATCCTAACCTATTTTTACTTTCTCGCTATCTTACAGGTATAGAAAGTATAGTGATCGTCAAAAAAATTTAACTAGAGATTTTGATGAATCTTAACGTTTCATGACCCCCCGAATCCAAAAAAGTGGTTTCTGACTTTCCGTCTGTATGTCTGTCAAACTGTACCTCCAACTAGAGCCTAAACTATTTTATCGATCAGGCAGAAACTTGGTATCTAGGGTTTTTATAAGGTTGACCCAAGGGATTTTTGGAATTGAATATCTAATCCTTAAATTAAGGGTAGCTTACTGAAGGGCAAAAGAGAAAAAGTCGATTTTCTCAAAATCGGCTCTAACGATTTAGATTAAATTTCATTTCTAAACATTTATAAATATTCCAAACAAAATGGTTTCCCACAATATTTTGGCAAAATGACTTTAAGGGCTCCGGTCTGATACGTAAATTATATATTATTTATATTATCTCCTAAACTATTTGAGATATGAAATTACTTATCGTTATAAATATGTAGGTCTCTTTATAATACAAATATTTTATAAGAAGTATATTTTTATAAAACCAATAACTTTCAAACTATATATATATATATCTTTTTTATAACTTTTCGAACACAAAAGGTAAAAGTATTGCGACCACAAAAGAAAATCTAACCTGAAATGTTGATGGGTGTCGACGTCTCAAAACCCCCCAAACCTTAAAAAGTGATCTTTGCAATGACGTCTCTCTGTATGTCTGTTTAAACTTAAAATTAAGAGTATTTTAAGAAAATACGAAAAGAGAAAAAATCGATTTTCTCAAAATCGACTCTAACGTTTTTGATTAAAATTCGTATCTAGGTGTTGATTAAGATTATAAATAAAACTGGCTATTTTCATTTTACCATGAAAATTAATTATAGAGTACTTTACAGAAGCAGAATCTTCCGTATTTCCGCAACTATTTGAGATATTAAATAACTTATCATTGCAAAATTGTAGTACTATTAAAAATAAAAAAAACTTGTATGTAAAATCTATTTCTATAAATCCAACATTTCTGAGATATTGGCATATTAATACAATTTTGTGACCTTTAGTTGTAAAGAAATACTACTTAAGTTTTAACGCAATAATTCTCCAATGCCATAGAGTAATTAAATATAAGTAAGTCTTTAAAAGCTTATGTTGTGTTTCCTTAAACCTCTTGGGGAGAAATGTTTGTACAACAATGATATATATCTATTTTAGACACAATAGTCAATATTTACATTTTTTATTGCTAAAAATTAAAAAATGAGGAATTTAATAGCAATGCGATGGCATGAAGATTTGAAACACCTAATAAAATGTCGAAAATTTTAACCGGAAGTTGAAATTTTAATACGAAGTGTTGTGGGCACAACATTGATCTTTTTTTTATCGGTCCAAACATACAAATGAGGACATTAATTCTTTAAAAACAAAATTATAAAATTTAAAACTGGGACTTAAAAAAGTTTTATATAAGTATAGTGCAATTTATGCGTGTGTTTGCTAGTGTATATTATTTCATTTCACATATATTACGAGTTTGAGTAAATATCTCCATTTTCGAACAATAGAGCGAGAAAGTCCATACAGATCTCCACACAATTTATTTCCCGACAATTAGATGCCCCTAGAAAATGTTTGAAGTAGTCTTTTCCAACAATTTAAAAATATATTGTAATTAAATTATGATAATCTACGCCCTTAAAGTCATTTTTCCAAAATTTTGAAAGTAACCATTTGGTTTAAAATATTTATAAATGAAATTTAATCAAAATCATTAAGGCCAATTTTGAGAAAATCGACTTTACTTCTCTTTTTCCCTTAAGTAAACTATCCTTAATTTTAGGGTTGGATATCAAATTCCAAAAACCCCTTGGGGAAAACCTATAAAAACCCTAGATACCAAGTTTTAGCCTGATAGTAAAATAGTTTAGGCTCTAGCTGGATGTACAGACAGACAGACAAACAGACAGAAATTCAAAAACTCCTTTTCCGGATTTGAGGGGCCATTAAACGTCGAGATTCATCAAAATCTTGAGTTCAATTTTTTTTTGACTATCACATTACTTTCCCTACCTGTAAGATAGCGAGAAAGTAAAAAATTCTATGTCTTTAGATGCTATTTGGAATGATCCACACCTGAATTTTTATGAAAATTGAATCCTTTTATAAGTTATTTGTATTTTGATACACGTCAACTTCATATTCAAGGATATAAGAAGGTATTAAATTCATATGGAAAGGTGCTTGGTGCTAATTTATTACAGCAAGGGCAATTATCCCCATACTCCCCAATTCTCTATTTCACTCTCATTAATTTTGAGTGGCTCTTCTCCCAATTTTCAGAAATTAGACTCTTTATAAAGATATTTAAAGTTTTCCTCCCTTCAATTATTTTTAAAATTTTGAGGCTCCTAGAAGCTATTGGGAGTAGTTCTCCTTGGGGAAGTTTTAAAATATGAATGCCTCTAGAAGCTATTCTAAATTACCCTCAACCAGATTGTTTTATTTAAATTTCCTAAAAACTATTTGAAAACGTTTCCCGCCAGATTTGTTTTTACATTTTGATGCTTATAGAAGCGATTTGGATTGTTCCTCGCCTGAATTTTTCTCGAAAATTAGTTGCCTCTAGAAACCATTTGAAATGGTCTTGCCCAGCAATATTTTGAAAATTTGATTTTATTAGAAGATGTTTGGAATAATCCCTTTCTGGAAATTAAAAAAAAATTATAGCTTAGGAATATATTTTAAATTATCTTCTCAGGCAAAGTTTTGAGAAATAAATGAATCTAGAAGACAATTGAAGATATATTTAACCATATATTTCAGTTTCATATTAGATAATATCGGAGGATTTGAGAAATTTATAAAATGAGTGGGGGCCAAATTTATTACAGGAGGTCAAATTATTTCTCCCTGAGTCTGCTCCATTGTCTTACGGTAAATTCCTAAGAATAGATAGGAATTTTAATAAAGAAAGCAAGTAAATACTAAGCAAAATGCATACAAACAAGCTCACGCAAGAATGAAAAAAACACCAAAGTTAAACAATGTATTTAATTTTTATTTACATTTTATTGGTATGCATAGAAATACTATGCATGGATTTAATAAAGTTGTCTCTTCGTAAAAAAATATTTTTTTTTAGTTTAAATTTTGTATCTTTATTTTTTTCATTTTTCTGTTTTTCATTTAGTGGATTTTGAATATCTTTTGCTGACTTTTTAATCTTTTCATTACTTACTTACTCCACGGCGTTAAGAACATGAACGCTCACAGCTACACTGATAAAAGTACGCCACATATACCTTTCTTGAGCTAGTTGTATCCAGTCAACCTCACTACACCTTATCCCTATCTTGATATATTTCTATCCAGTCCAACTCACCACACCCTATCTCTATATTAAATTAGTTATATCCAGTCAACCTCATTATACCCTATCCCTATCTAGAACTAGTTATATCCAGTCCACCTCACTACATCCTATCCCTATCTAGAACTAGTTCTAGCCAGTCCACCTCATTACATACTATATATGTCTTAAGCTAATTATATACAGTCCACCTGATTAAATACTATCTCTATCTTGAAATCATTATATCCATTCCACCTGATTAAATACTACCTCTATCTTGAACTTGTTATATCCAGTCCACCTCATTACACCTTTTTTCAGGTTCATTATAATATTATCCTCCCATATTTATCCAGGTCTGCCCAATGGTATTTTCTCCATTGGGTTTGACAGTCAGCACCATGAACAAGGTTCTAGAATCTTCTATTCACGCTGCATGTCTTGCCCATCTTAACCTGCAACAACTAACAATTTTTTGTGATGAGTATATGGTATGAACTCTTCATTATCTAACCTCCTCATTTCCCAAGTTGCCTCAACCCCTTTTGGACTACGCACCTTTTTTTCGAACACCATAAATTGGTTCTCGTCATGTAGCCTAAACTACACATTCTTAATATTTTTAGCGTTCACTTCTAAACCAACTTTCTTACTAACCTTTAATAAAATGTCTGCATTTATTGTAACAGCTTTCATACTATTGCCTAACAACGATAAATTATTTTCGTATCCTAATAAACCCTTGCAATGACTTTGATTTATTGCTTACCATAAGATTTAAAAAAAAGTTCAGAGAGAGTTATTGTAATACTTGTATAGGGCCCATACATCATAAATAGTTTATGTAAAATTATTAAAACTATGTTTTAATTATTTCAAAATGTAAGTTAAATATTGTAATCAATTGGTAAATATTCAATATGAGTTGAGTCCAAAAACGCTACACCAGCTTGTATTTAAAATATCAGGCTATACGCTTAGAAGATTCCACTATATTAACGACAGAGAATCACCACAAATTGTGTCTGGTGCACAGACAGATAATATACTCAGACACTCACCCTCCAGGTTAAAATGGTTACTCTCCTTTTGGTAGCTTGAATCGTTCAACACTAGGATCGCTGTGGTTAGTCCCATCATCACCCAGCAGTGACACCAGCGAGGCCTAGTGTTGAAAGACTCAAGCTACCAAAATGAGCGCAGTGAAACCCCCGTAAGGTTTAGGGTCTGTTTCTTAGTTGCCTGTGGTCTCGTGGGAACTCGCTCATTAAACTGCAGGTGTTGCCTATGGCAAAAACACAGGTTCGCGACTGGAAGCTATGAACCAAGGACCTCTGCAGCGCACTACCTGTGAGATAAACAATGTGTGGTGTTCGCCACGTGTGGAAAATAACAATTTTACTGGCGAAATAAATCAAATATTGCTCCAGTAGGAGCATAAGCCTTTGATATTCTACACATGGTGATATCAAAAATTCTTGAATAATTTGTAATGAGCATATTAGCATATTATAAGGATTTCTTTTAAATGGAGAGAAAAAAGTCCTCATCAAATTCTAGGACACTCTAGAATTGTATTAAAGCATTGTTGAGATAACCATGGGAAGAAAATTCAACTCTCTGTTTCTACTGGAGAATAATTGGTATGTCAGCCAGAAATATTTTCTATAGATACTTAAAAAATATTTCCCTTAACTCGCAATCCCTAACATCCAACCTCAAAGACGTAATATTGTTTGTGCGTACTTGTTATATTAATAGACTCATCTAATTGCAGGTCACAGGTACGAATTACCTTGTTGCATACAAGTAATCGTGAAGTTCTCAAGGTGGAACTATGATTTCTGTTTTGGACATATACATAATTTATAATATCGTGGCACGATTGATTCCTTATCTAATTCGTTTGTTGACATATATAATGTGTTGCCTAGATATAAACTCACAGCACACCTTATTTAGCCTACACGTGAGCTTCCAACTAGGCCAGAATGGATCGACTGCTTAATTAAACAATATTTTCAGTGCAACGATATGATTTTTTATTCAGCTACGGTAATCAACAAAGTGTTAACTACCGGTAGTTTATCAAACAATAATCTCTTATTGCGTTATTATCAGCTTACGTGAGTTGTTAGCGGATAATTACTGCTCACATATTGTAGTTGGATCAGGAGATGAATGTAGCTACAGAATGTATCTGCCAAATGCAGGATGATTGTTCTACATTAAATCGTATTAAACCTTTTACCTCACCTCATCTCACCTCACCACCCTACGATTTCAAACATCCAACTTCCTCCCCATACAAAACTACGCTAATTGTAAAGTTCCTCTGAAAATCTAGTTTCAAATCAACCCACTTTTGAAAGTCGATTTGCAAATTAAGTCTCTTCTGAAACACATTAATTTAAATCAGCCGTATTCTGAACGGATGGCTTCAAATCAAACCTCTGAAAGACTAGTTTAAAATCGTGTCTACTCAGAAAATCTAATCCAGACTAGACCACAGAGAAGGAAAATTTGGCCTGATGTAGTCAGGCAATACTAGTTTTCAACCTTCCTAACCCATACCATCAATCGACCTTGGGCATGTTTCATCATGCGCAAATTTTGTTAGCTAACCTAGCTTATCATAACCTAACCTTAACCTGGTTTGGCCTAGTAAAATTGCAGGTCATACTAGTTTTCTCTATAAATTAGGCCAAAATTTCAGGATTAAATAATTTAGGCAAGGCTAAACTAATACATCCTGAGGCTATTAGGATGCATCAATTCGGCCTAGTCCGATATAGTTTGTCCTGGAATCGGGTTTGAATTGTGGCGTATGCATAATAAAATAAACTTTCATTGGCTTAAGTATAGAACCATTTTATAGCGGACCCCCTATAAAAATCAGCTCACTATGCCCTTGAGAGCAATGCATAAATGATTTGGGTAGTCTATTTATGTAACTTACAGACACTTAATTCTATTTTCATAACATTCTTGTTAGAGTTGGCACAGCATAATTCACACGCTAATTGTTCTTACTATCTCCAAATTAAAGCTATTGACGCCGATGTATCGTGTGGTGCCCCAAGATTATCCCCTCACCATAGACCTACCTCATCTTAGACTTGACCTTGGAGTTTTCAATTTAGCTCTACATTGTTCGAAAGAAAATAGAACGGTGGAGTAACTTAAATCTCGTAGAGAGGGGCCGATGCACTTACAGACCATTATCTCCTTTTAAAACTGCGTTCTTCCACTTCATCTTCTGAGTGACATTCAAGGTCGTGGCCTATTTCGCTATTAAAAGATCGCACCACTATTCACTAAGGTTGATTCTCACAGGGCTGACCACGTGAGACTCATACAATATCTATTGTACTTTTTCAGTGTTTTTGTTAAAGATCCCACATCGGGGGCACGCGTACTAAATGTCAGGCTCATATAATCTGATATACCAGTGATTTTGAGGTTGGGGTTCAAGGCCCGGTGGAGCGTACTTAGGGTTGTTTTCTCAACATGTTAAACTGATTACCTTAACACACAAAGTATACTGTCCTAATTCATAGCCCATAATGCAATTAAAATTTGTATACCCTGGATTAGGTAGAAATACGTGGCGAAAAAATATAAATAAACAGTCTTTAACAATTTTTTTAAAATTGTAGATTTAAGAAGGATAAGCATATGCTTTAGCTTTGTTGGGAAATAGTAAGGAAGTTGTGGTAATAAATGCAGAGATTTTATTAGAGGTTAGTAAGGAAAAAAGGTTTAGAAGTGAACCATTAAAAGACCGAGTCAGAATATGCTCATAAAGAGACCGTGGATTGGGATCGATTAGAAATTATTATGAACAACATTTAATTTGACAGGATTAATGAGTTTAAATATTTAAGCACAATTTTAACTAGCAATGATGATAATAGATAAAAAAATTGAGAAAATAATATGGTTAGGAGATGCATGCTATTATTCGATTAGTAAGTTGTGGACATCTCGCCTGCTGTCAAGGAATGTAAAACTCAGAATCTACAAAACAATAATTTTACTGGTTGTTCTCTACAGGTGTAAAACATGGTTTCTTATCTTACATGACTAGAACAAATTTAGGGTATTCTAAAACAAGCTGGTTAGAAATATATTTGGTCCAAAAAGGGATGAGGCTACTGGGGAGTGCAGGAGGTTACATAATTATTAGTTACATAACCTAAACTCATCCTAAGATATTGAGAAGACAATCAAGTCTCGTAAATTACTGTGGGCAGGACATGCAGCGCTAGTGGTATAATCTAGAACCTTCTTCAGAGTATTGAATGGAAAACCTATTGGGAAGAGACAACTGGGAGACCCAATTGTAGATGGGAAGATAACATCAGCACGCACCTGGAAGAGGTAGGGAGTAAATAGGTAGACTGGATAGAATTAGCTCAAGATAGAGATAGGGTGTAATGAGTTAAACTGGATAAAGCTATCTCAAGATAGGGACAGAGTGTAATGAGGTGGACGGGATCGAACTAGCTCGAGATAGAAATAGGGTGTAATGAGTTAGACTGGATAAAACTAACTCAAGATAGGTATAGGGTGTAATGAGTTAGACTGGATATAACTAGCTCAATATAGGGATAGGCTGTAACGAAGGGGAGTGAATAAAACTAGCTCAAGATATAAATAGGGTGTAATGAGTTAGACTGGATAGAACTAGCTCGAGATAGAGATAGGGTGTAATGAGTTGGATGGGATAGAACTAGCTCACGATAGAGATAGGATATAATGAGCTAGACTGGAAAGAACTAGCTCAAGATAGAGATAGGGTGTAATGAGTTAAACTGGATATAACTAGTAGTGTGGTATGCCATTTTTTTTTCGAGCAGATTGTTTGTTAAAAGCAAACTTTCATCTGATTATGAATTAACATACCATAAGACAACAGAAACAATAGTTTGGCAATTTTATAATAATCCAATATGGCGTCTAGCTTACAATGCAAAATGGTGTTTAGGAGTTGAATTAAAGAAATATTTTATACCTTAAAATATTTTAAATCGAATTTATAATAGCGTCAGAATCTTGAACTGTAGAAATATGTAAAGGAAGTAGCACAGCATAGTTAATGTGGTCATGAGCAAAAAAGTATTTGACTATCGATTAAATATATCTCATATGTCATGAAAAATTCCTTTTCCTCGTTGCTCAAATTAACTGTAATATTTTTTTCAAAGATTTAATTTAAGATATAACAAACTGTTGTACTTTATTGAAACTTCTTTTAAAATTCTTATATTTCGTGAAAATATCCAGGGTTTCTAATTTGTCTAAGGCTTCTTAAAGTAGCTGCCTTAAGGCGTTTCCTTTGAACTATCGGGGAATTGATATCTTCCAAGTAGTATTGTTTCAATGACAACGACAAATCCTCAAGGTCATATTTATATATTGTGGTTCATTCACTAGAAAGTGATTAAAGTATAACTGGTTCAGTGCCAGCAAGGTAACAATTTAAGCCTCAATTTATCTGTACAGATGTCTTTTGTTGAGAATTTTGGTAACAGTTTTAGGTGAATAGATACCAGCCTCTACCTACACTTGATCTATTCCACTCCCTTCAATATATTTCCTCAATGCACATAGTGCCCAAAATGTTACATTAAGTTCCCCAGGATGAAATTAATCTGATATCTTGTATCCTCTCTTGAAATCCAAAGTTTCATTGTCAAATCGTACAACTTAAGTCAAGAATTAAGCAGGTTATCTTTTCAGGACCTAATATATTGGTTGTTATTGCTCGGGTTTTCATCAATCCCGTGTATAAATCGTCATAGCTAGCTGGTGGGACTCTAATGATGGAAGGAACTAATGCCTCATTTGTTAAAGGTGATGAAGGTGTCAACAGAGAGTTAAGAGCACCCCATGTCCCTGAACATTTTTATTTTGAATTATCCTTATTGCCACGAAATTGCAAATAATTGATAAGCCATACTAGATCTGTTTTCATACTGGAATCTAATATATTTATATTTTTGTTTAGCTCAAATCGGACATAGCCTTTCTTGAGTGACGGTCACTCACAAGATAGTATATCTAATACCATTTCATTTTCCATCCTTTTGGATGGTAAATTTCGAATTACTTTTAATGTATTTTCAGAACTACTGGGATCGTCCTTTGGGTGTCCTTACCACTAGTTGTCACCTCCAAGGAATCAACTTTATCTAATGCATACTATACATATTGTTTATTGATTAAAAGCCTCTTCAATACTAGCTTCTATACCGATAACTTTTGAGTATGTAATTTTCATTCTCAGACCAGCATGTTTCGAAATCACTTTTTAAGATCGTGTATTTTGTGCAGGTTCAGGGCCAATCCAAATGATAAAGGAGTTTCAAAGTGGTTTCAAAAATTACTTTTCTCTTGCTTGGGTTTGTAAAATACTTCTTGTATATCAATTTTATAGGCCTGGACAAAGTGTTGAGCTAATATGTTGGCATTGTAATTTATATATGACATTATTCTATCAATTTGAATTACCCTAATTCCTTGAATTATATGCTTACAAAATGCATAAGCCAAAGGAGGTGAAGTGTAGTAGGTACATGATCCGGTGAACCTCCATTCTTCTGACTGCTGAATATCTCTTCTCAAAATTTTGGCGGGTGTCATTAGAATTTCAAAGTAAATTTTAACATCAGTTGATTCTATAACTTTTGATATCACTCCTTCTTTGAACTCTGTAGAAATTAATTCCTTCGGTTTAGTTATATCCAAGGGCTTGTTAAAATAAACGTCTTCAATCTTTTACAGAATTAAACTTTTCAGGTACTGCTTGAATTTAGGAGTTTCAGGTATGAAGCAGCCATTTTCTAGCAAAAGGTTTATGCAGGTGTTTTGTACATCATTCATGTCCACCATAATATTATGTTTGAGTGATTGGCGCAATGTATCTAGAAGTTCCAGTTCTGATTTGATTTGACCATAGCTGACAATTTTTTCTCCATCCTGTTTTGTTTAATCAGAGTTTCTTTTATTATATTAAACATGTGAGATTATATTTCATGTCAAAAACTCTGGCAGCTAGAGGGTCATTGATACTAACTAGGGCACTGAGTCTCACGAAGCACATAATTCTTAATCTACTTTCCGATTAATATTAGTTGTAAGCCTATATTCGTAGAGCAAGCATCATGTAAGTCTTCTCCACAATCTTCTTAACACAAGACTAATTTA
Organism: Timema shepardi; assembly: GCA_902151425.1. Classification (NCBI taxonomy): domain Eukaryota; kingdom Metazoa; phylum Arthropoda; class Insecta; order Phasmatodea; family Timematidae; genus Timema; species Timema shepardi. The sequence goes on along the minus strand of CABFVX010009892.1, from coordinate 5,528 downwards.
TTCTTTTCAAAATTTGGTTCTCTTAGTGTGTACTGTGACCCTGAAGTATAAGATTAAGTTACAGAAAGGCGGCCCTTTTAACAAAGTCGTACATCAATCACATTTCCAGAAGACACTCCATTTTCAAAGTGCAATTTATCTCTTTCATTGTTTGTAATATTAGTAGCATTACTGTAGCATTTAAAACAATTATATGACACATTTTTATTTATAAGTTCATCGACAGAGAAACTGTAGACTCGATCGACATCGACATTGACAGTCGAGAGTCATCGAGGAGATCACATCGAGATCCAACGTTTTTGTGATATTTTCGCTCTTAAATCTCGTGAAATCTACTGCGAAGCAAGGGTCGTCCGACCGGGCATTGCTGCCGAGGAGCTCGGGCTTCCGAAGCCAGTGCTGATCTTACACATCAGATTCCAGCGGGCACAACCGCAGAGACGGTAAGCATTCTACAGTTATAGACCAAACTTTGATTACATATACTTCTGAGACCAAATTGACAGACTAAAAGAGGCGTTTAGTAATAATTCCGTAAAGTGTTGTCGGCCCTTATCAGGGCCAACAACAGAAGAAAAATGGACAAAAGCCCTGACAATACAAGGGCTCACCAAAAAAGACAAATAACTCAAGATTCTTCTAGAGATATTGACGTGGAGGCAGACCTAACAGACGAAGAGATGGGATCTGACAATGAGTTTGTTGCATCAACGATACTTAAAAGAAAACTTCTATTTAAGAACAAGGAAGACAAGCCACCAAAGGCAATCAGGGTGACCAACAAATTCCAGACTTTATCAGACAACGAGGACAATATGGAAACACTGGACTTACTGAACACTAACTCCCAGGCAAACACCGCAGATATCCAAGAATTGAAACCGAAATTACCCCCAATAGTAATTTCAGGGACGGCAAACTATTCGAACATTGTTAAAACAATGAAAGTAACCATGGTAGGGACATTTAAAATTTTATACATCAAAGACGGCCTACAAATTCACACCAACACCCTAGAGGACTTCAAAGCTTTGCAAACCATGCTAAAAAAGACTCTCCAGGAATATCACACGTACACCTTGCCGAGGGACAAATCCCTCAAAGTAGTAATAAAAGGTATTCCTCCAAATATGTTAACAGAAGAAATTAGAGAAGAACTTCAACTATTGGGGTACTCACCAACAGACGTGCGGCAGTTTACATCGCACACACAATACGAAAACCGTCCACACGACCAGGTCAAACTTCTTCCGAGTTTTATGTACCCTGACCAGAACTGATAAGAATGTCCAGCTGTTCCAAGAGTCAAACATTAACAACACCCAAGTGAAAATAGAGCACTACATACAATCTCAGAATTATATTCTCCAATGTCATAGATGCCAAAAATGTGGTCACTCAAAAAATAACTGTTCAAACAAGCCTCGGTGTGTCAAGTGCTTCTTGATACCCCACTTGACCGCCGAATGCCCAAAGAAAGACACAACTACTCGAGCAAGCTGTGTTAATTGCGGAGGAAAACACATGGAAAATTATTCTACGTGTCCAGAGTACCAAAAACTAGTCGAAAAAAATAGAACAGAGAAAACAAAAACTCTTCACTCATTCATAAAAGCTGTCTACAAACGACAAGGACATTCCTATTCTACACAATAAACCAGTGTCACCTACCCATTTTAACATGACACCACGCAGCTACAGGGATGCCTTAATCAATAGAAGTGACGCTGTACATCAAACAAAGGAACACGATAAAACCACCCCGTTTGACTTAAAGGAGATAATAAACATACTAAAAGACTGTGGACTTATAAAACCTCTCAGACCATATCTCACAAAAATTAAACAGGCTGAAGACAAAACATCCAAACTAATTATACTACTAGAAGCAGCCACGGACTTTATCCTCATTGTAGATAATGAATAACAATACCTTGAAAGAAAAAAAAATCATCTAAGGATCCTAATCTGGAATGCCAATGGAATTCTGAACCAAAAACACGAACTTGAACAGTTACTAAGCACCTATGGTATTGACCCGGCCCTCATCTGTGAAACTCACCTACAAGCTAACAAACGACTGAACATTGCAGGATACAGTATATGCCGGACGGACAGACAACATGGAAGGGGAGGGGGTACAGCTGTCCTTACAAAACACCACTTAACACACTACAGGGCAGACAACTATGACTCACAAAACCTCGAGGCCACAACGGTTACAATAAACACCAAATCCGGCCATATCAACTTCGTGGCCGCTTACAAACCACCCTCAAAGAGGCTACTAAAACAAGACCTAGATAATGTCACGTCAGCCGACAACTTCTTCATAGGCGGCGAATTAAACAGTAAAAATACATTATGAAATAGTCGAATGACAAACACCAACGGACGTATACTGGAGGAGCACTCGAACGAAACAGACAACAACATACTAGCACCAGATACACCCACCTACCATCCCGGAAACTATCTCCATAGACCGGACATAATACACATAATTCTAACCAACCTAAAAATAACACCAGACTCGATAACAATACTTCAAGAGCTTGACTCAGACCATAGCCCACTACTATGCGAATGGGAAGTCAACCTTGAACATCAAACCAACTGGCACAAACCAAAAATAAGCACGACCAACTGGAATAAATACAAATTTGACCTACAAGGATCCCTACCAAGGAACATAGACATACATACTGAGCAAGACATCGACGCAGCCATGGACTTATTTACAACAACCCTCCAAGAATCCTACAAGCTCAACACCAAGACATCACAAAAACAACATTAATTCAAAATCGACCACCCTGAATTAAGCTATTTGCTAGCCCTTAGGAGGGAAGCTCGTAGGGACTGGCAGAGACTGAGAACTCCTAACGAACGCATTAGATACAACAGGCTCAAGGCAATAGTAAAAAGAACAGTCATCCAAATCAAGAAAAACAACTTTAATGCATTTGTTACTGACACAGCCACCAACCTGCAGAAAACCTGGACCCTAACCAAAGTACTTAAAGAGACTTCAAAAAGCTCCAACACGCCAGCCATCCACGTGCAACTGGGAATGGCTTACAACAGCGGGGACAAAGCAAAAGCAATAGCCCTAACTCTAGAAGATCAACTTAAGCCTAATCCCATACAAGACGAAAATTTCAACAGAGAAGTCACAAGATCAGTCAATAACTTCATACAAAGACCCGTAACAGTTACACCATCCCCCGTCACAAAACAAGAGCTCCAAGCCACTATCAAACAGCTAAAACAGAACAAGGCCACAGGACTAGATGAAGTAAAAAACAAAATGATAAGAAACATTCCCGAAACAGCAATAGACCACCTTACACTGATTTTCAACGCCACCCTTAAAAATGCATATTTTCCTAATATCTGGAAAGAGGCTCTCCACCACTCCAAAACCTGTAAAAACGCCCTCTTCCCTCAAATAGGCGCCCTGCCCTATAAGTCTATTAAACATGACAGGTAAACTATTTGAAATACTGATACTAACAAGACTAAGAAGACACACACAAGAACACAAGATAATTCCAGACCTTCAATTTGGCTTCAAAAAACACCATTCAACCGTCCACCCATTACTGAACTTCACTGAAGACGCCACTGACTCTTTCAACAACTGCGAATATCTAATAGCCATATTTCTTGACGTGGAGAAAGCGTTCGATATGGTATGGCATCTCCGCCTTATCCAAAAAATGATAAACTATAACTTCCCACGTGGTGATATACATCTGATTTACAACTACCTTAATAATAGACAGTTTCAAGTATCTGTCGAAGGCACCCTATCGGAAAGAGTACAAGCAGAGGCGGGAGTACCGCAAAGGCCGGTGATGGCTCCCTTCTTGTATAACATCTACGTGTCAGACGTCCCGACTAAACCGAGAATGACTATAAGACTTTTGGCCGACGATACTTTGATATACACCAGGGAAAGGAACATCTACTACGCCTCTTTAGCAATTCAACGTTACTTAAATACTTTTGAATCCTGGTTCTCCAAGTGGAGAATCAAAGTAAATGCAACCAAATCAACAGCACTAGTCGTATTCAGAAGAAGACAGATACCACCGGAAAACTTTACGATATACCAAGAAGAAATACCATTCAAGATTGACACAAAATACTTAGAGATACATATAGACAAGAAGTTAACATGGGCAAAACACACCGCTGAAACCAACAGGAAGGAAATGGCGGCTTTCATTCAACTTTACCCGCTTCTTAAAGGTAATCAACTAAGTCAACAAACAAAACTGACGATCTACAAATGCGTGATACAACCGATAATACTTTACGGCTGCGTAGTATGGGGCTATGCAGCCAAGACCCATCTGAGCCAACTCCAAAAAACCCAAAATAGAATACTCAGTACTATAATTGGTGTTGATATACGGACAAGAATCGAGCATCTACACACAGTGATAAAAAGCAAGACACTCGCCGAATTCTTCCATGAAAAAGAAACAGGTTTTATGAACAAGTAGTAAACCATGAAAACCCCATCATATGAACACTAGGTAATTACGGCCCGCAGGAAGAAAGACCACATAAACCTCCAAGGCTAGAGTAAAGAGGTAACATGATAAAAAAAAATGGTAAGGTAACAAGGTAAAACGGTGACGGTGAAAGGTAACACGGTAACATTCACAACCTCATAATCATTCCATCACTCATCAAATGAAATCATCCACTTCTCACCATCATTCCATGATGATAAGGACTAGCGTATGCTGCTTGTAACTCGCAAAACAATACAGCCCTTTCGCAGGTGACGTAGTCTGACGCTTCTGTCAAGGTGGACATCCTGAGTCGGGCAACAAACAACCCAAAACGTGTATTTTGTACTATTAAATCAAAGGTACCAAGTCATGTAATGCTAAGCTCATGCAACGAGGATAAGGGTATGTGAAAACAATCTGTAACTCGCATAACAAATCAGCCATAACTTCCTCTACTTGTCGATGACTCTATTGGCAAGTGGGGGAGGTAGAGGCAACATGGGAAACCCAAAAACTGTAGACTCAATTTTGAAATTTAAGCATATCACTGGCACCATAATTTGTAAAGTTTCTGTAGATCCAAGTAACCTTTCAACAGACTCTGATTTGGCTTAGATACATAGTTTTTATAGTTCACAGGCTCATTCCCACTTTGACATATGATGCATAGGTTGAAATAAACAATTCTGTAAAATACTGTAATAATGAATTTTTAAAATCTAATAAGGTAAAAACAATTGAAGTATAAGAAAAAGGAAAACAAAGAAGAACAAAACACACAATATGAAGTTTAAAGGTAAATTTAGAGGTTTTAGAGTACCCAGATGATGGGGTTTGGTTGCCATTTTGTACTGTAGGCTAGCAGCCATATTATATTATTGTAAAAATGCCAACCTATTTTTTTTTGTTAATTGTTTAGTGTGAATATACCTACTGAGCCAGCTGTGCTCTATTTTTTTTATAGTTAGTTTTTCTTATTAGCAGTAGGTGGCAGCA
>CABFVX010009890.1:0-16379 GCA_902151425.1 Timema shepardi | reverse complement strand
GACCGAGATTCGAACCTCGATCTCCCCGTCCTCAGCAGTCGAGCTTCAACACGACAAGCGCGTTAGCCAACTACGCCACCGAGGCGCGTTTTATGTCTACTAAATGTAAACAAAATGGTTACATTTAAAATCCAAGTGCACTAAGAAAATATTTGGTCTTATACTTTTATTTAAAATACTGAGATTATGATTTATTTCAACGTCATGTGTGTGTGTGTGTATATATATATATTTATTACTAAAATGTGTTGTCAGTTTAAAATCCATTTCAAAATATTCTTATTTATATTAAATGTGGAATGGATCTCATCTGCCAAAGCATGCTTGTCAAAGTGAGAGTGTGGGAAACTTGAGAAAAGGTCAATGTTTTCGCAATTTTTTTTATAACGAAACTTTTTTTTTTGGTCAAAATAAATAAAATATTACTCCGGTAAAACCATAGAGTCTAATTATTATTTTTTCCACACGGTGACCTAAACCATTTTATAATATCTGTCAAAGGTGTCCTAGAATTTAATGACAACTTTTGTCTTCGTTTAAAAAGTTTGCCATCTAATGCTGCTAAGTGCATGACAGATATTCAAGAATTGTTGATATCAGCACGTGAAGAAAACTAAACTATATTTTTTACTGAAGCACTTTTTTGATTTATTTTGGCTTGAACAAAGTTTGGCTATAAAAAACTGTTAAAACACTTTCTTTATTGTGTTACCTACATACCTACTTTAAACTGACTGACTTGTATACACCCGCACCGGCAACCACGTGGTAATATAATATAAGGCATCAATATCGCAATAGACTAGAGGGTCTGTGGTGGGGGAATCTAGGCTGGTGCACTGTGGGTGGTTTTCCTATCCTCTCCCCACACTAATGCGGGTACTCTACTACCTCTATCCCTTGAATTAGTGAATCATTAATTATTATTATTATTAGCACCGCGTCTTGCTACCCGTTCGGGTTATACGTACTTACGCTAATGTGTAATGGTAGGGTGACTGTGAGATGAAATGGACGACCTACAGTTTAACGTGGGATCCGAACCACGGTGGAGGCCTGGCATTCCCCACATTCACAAGATGTCTTGTCAGAGGTGAAGGAAGGGGTTTGGTAATCAGATAAATCTGTGCCGGGACCGAGGATTGAACCCCGGCCGCCAGCATAGAAGTCTGAGACCTTACCCCCTAGACCGCCAGGTCACCCTCATTTTTTATAGATATTATTCAAAATAATATACTTTTTTTAACACCACGTCTCAATACCCGTTTGGTCTATACGATTATATATTAATTAATAATTACAATAATGTGATAGGGATTAAGAAGGTTGAATTTAGAGGAAGTGTACCCACATTAGTGTGGAGGGAGAGGGGAAAAATATTTTGGGAAAAAACCCACCTCAGTACACCCGACTGGGATCGAACCCCAATCTCCCACCCTTCGGAAGGTTAGTCTATCGCGAGAGTGGCGCCTTAGACGATGCGGCCACCGAAGTGGTGGGTGTTTAATACTAATGAAGTAATAGGTTATCAATGTCGACAGCATAAAATCATGTTTGTATTTTCAAACCATTCTTCTTGCCAGAATCTGACTTTACAAATCGAGCACCTGCCTAAATTAGCTCGGCGTGAAGAATTTTAGCTCGCGGGAAATGTCCTCGTGATGCCCTTTAAGTCAAGTACGTTGTGTGTGTGTGTGTGCCACAACCATCCATCACCTATACTAGTGCCAACGTTCCAAAGGCGAAATAACCTCCCGGCACATCAGTTGGCGGCGAACCAACCGCAATAAACACATCTGTTTAAGAGTCTGCGGTTCGAGTTCCGACTTGTAACGTCAAGTAGTGAGATAGGCAAGTGGCCCGGGATCCATTCGATTCAGGCGATTCGCGTGAACTAGCTGAAATAAAGAGCTATAATCGAATGGGTGTTTCTACTAGACTAAGTATAGAATTAAAAATTAATTGATTTTCTATAAACTTACTCTACTATAAGTCGGTGACCTTGCGGTCTAGGCGTAAGGTGTCAGACTTCTATGCTGGTGGCCGGGGTTCAATCCTCGATTCCAGCACAGATTTATCTGATTACCAAACCCTTCCTTCTTCACCTCTGACAAGACATCTTGTGAATGTGGGGAATGACAGGCCTCCACCGTGGTTCGGATCCCACGTTAAACTGTAGGTCCTCCATTTCATCTCACAATAACCCCCTACCATTACACATTAGCGTAAGTGCATATAACCCGAACGGGTAGTAAGACGCGGTGCTAATAATAATAATAATAATAATAATAACATAGCCTTCAAATACTCGGCGCGTGAGGTAGCTTCTTCACCTTCTACCCTTATAATGATGTCCGATGATGATTCAAACGTCAAAAGAGTTCGAAAATATTCCATAATACGTACACACGTTATATAGCAATAAAAAAAACCATACAACGCAATCAACGTTACGAGAGCAACATTTTGTTCGCAGGTGGCGCATCGACTCGGTGCCGTGGTCGTGCGAGGAACTAACTCGTCTGGTAGGAGGTTAGCAGTGTGTAGAGGACAAGCTAGCGAACCAGTCTGGGCGTGACGGCTGAATCGTCCTAACGTGTCTGTGGTGAGAGGTGTAAGCTAGAGAGGGACTAGTAATTTTTTTTATATTCTTTTTTTTTATTTGTGTGATGGAAACATATGGCCTGGATCATTGGTGTTTTTTAGTGTGACGTAGAGAGAGTGTGTGTGCGCGCAAGAAGAACGAATTTAAAATACCCCTAGCGGACGTGATATGAAACACAAGAGATCGAAACAAGTCCACCGAACCGATTGATGTAAGCATTGTAGTCAAGTAAGGAAAATATTTTCACTATAGTAATATATAATAACTGTAGTAATATATAAGTTTATCTCATTTTCAAATAGCGCGGCTCAAAGTTCACTTGGATTGTATGTGGGTAAAAGGTGGACTTGACTACTTTTAGTGACCTATATGTATATAGCTTATTTACGAGTGAAGATATAAATAGATGTGTGTGCTAGCATATGGTCGGTGAAATAAGTAAGTACCCTATGTACATTTGTGTAATGTTGCAAACATGTTTCTGCTGTTTATCTCTTAACATATCATTAAACTAGTTTACACAACGCATTAAACTTATATTGGCGGCTATGATACACGCTCTATAAATTCTAACTTCTAGCATTACAGACAAGATATTTCGCAACCCGGTAACAAACTTACCACCGTACATCTCTTAAACTTGTATATATATTAACTTAGCTAAACAATTTTTTAACGAAGATTTGATTAAAGAACTAAACTAGCTCTGGATCATTGCCAATAATTAAAAAGTTTTTTTAAATCTTGAACTTTCAAGATTCAAATGCTTGTTGTGTAAATTTAATTAAAATTGTCTTTGAACCACTTTTTGAATGTAGATTATCGTAACAATCACGCAATTACAATTATATTTTGTTATTTTTTTAAGGTGAAGATAGTGTTTTTGAATCGTACCCCAGTTTTTGCGTAGTAACATCAGAGGGGAGGGGCCAACAATGCAAATGTAACTCAATAAAAGGACGTTTTTTTTGCAGTTCAACAGTACATAGTCGACCCAACAATACAGCTGATCATATTAACTCTCGTAATAGATTGTGTTAGAGGAGAGTATTCAGTTTGTGCATCCCAAATGGGCAAACATAAATTCAAAATATATCAAAAAACAAGATGGAATCGCCATACTTCTTCCGTATATTTATTTAATAATATAAAAATTAATCATCTTTAATGTGAAATTTACCAAAATTGGGGAGGTTGGTGTTAAATCTCCCCTCGACCATCCTACTTCCCTATGAAACTAATACCCAGAACCCCATCTTTTTAAAATACTTTAAGGGATTTTAATTAGAATTAAAAAAAAATATTTTGATATAGTCTGTTTGGGACATTCACGATGAGACAGTGAAAGAAGATCCCTTTACAAAACAAATTTATTGTTGTGGCCAAGATGAGTATCTTTACACCTCAAGCTATGAACATATTTTTTAAATATTACAAAAAAAAAGGTAATTAATCTCTTTAAATTAGTGATTTTAATATATTATTTAGTGAAACTCATAGCACTTAAACACTTGTGTCCTTATCTCCAAATCATTTTAGGTGCTATATACTCTTAATATTTTGTTAAAAATTAAAGAAAAGTATTGGTTTTGAAACAATGGGACTAAACCTTGACGTGTTTAACATAATAGGTATACATGGAATTTTATTTAAATACAATTTTGGTTCTGATAGGCTTTAGTGAAACCTATAGTTATTTAAGATTGAGAAATAATTAAATACATTCAGCACTCTCCTGGTAAATATAAAAAAGAACCAGTCGAGAATGTACGGGGAAATGAAATCGTCTCCGATGCGCCCGGGTCACGATGGCGTACACATGGCTCCCAGCCGGCGTCTTCGCGCACACCTAGAGAATAGTAAACCACCCGCCTCGGTGGCGTAGTTGGCTAACGCGCTTGTCGTGTTGAGCTCGAGGTTCGAATCTCGGTCGGGTGAACTGGGGGGGTGGCCTTTCCTAAATGGTTTTCCAATCTTCCTTCACGTAAATGCGGGTTCACTTCCTCTAATTCAACCTTCCCAATTCCTAATCCATTAGTGTAATTAGTACTTAAAGCGTATAACCCGAACGGGTAGTAAGACGCGGTGCTGAATATTATTATTATTAAGATACTATGTATATATGCATTATATATAGTGTCTTAGTGTGTATATATATATATATAGTGTGTCTTAGAGTGTATATATATTATATATAGTGTCTTAGTGTATATATAGTGTTTTAGAGTATATATATATATAGTGTCTTTGAGTATATATATATATATATGGTGTCTTAGAGTATATATATAGTGTCTTAGAGTATATATATATATATGCATTATATATAGTGTCTTAGTGTATATATTATATATATAGTGTGTCTTAGAGTGTATATATATTATATATAGTGTCTTAGTGTATATATAGTGTTTTAGAGTATATATATATATATATATATGGTGTCTTAGAGTATATATATAGTGTCTTTGAGTATATATATATATATATATGGTGTCTTAGAGTATATATATAGTGTCTTTGAGTATATATATATATGGTGTCTTAGAGTATATATATATGCATTATATATAGTGTCTTAGTGTGTATATATATATATATATATATATAGTGTGTCTTAGAGTGTATATATATGTATATATATATATAGTGTCTTAGAGTATATATATAGTGTGTCTTAGAGTGTATATATATGTATATATATATATAGTGTCTTAGAGTATATATATATAGTGTCTTAGAGTATATATATAGTGTCTTAGAGTATATATATATATATATATATATATATGGTGTCTTAGAGTATATATATAGTGTCTTAGAGTATATATATATGCATTATATATAGTGTCTTAGTGTGTATATATATATATATATATATATATATAGTGTCTTAGAGTATATATATATGTATATATATAGTGTCTTAGAGTATATATATATAGTGTCTTAGAGTATATATATATAGTGTCTTAGAGTATATATATACACTGTGCCTTAGGATCCATTTGGGCTACACGCATATGAACTACCTAGCGACGCTATGTGGATAGTTGTATACCCTATAAAGGCTCGAAAATAGAATGAGGGGATTATCATTAAACGAAAATATGCGCGCACGCGTGTGTGTGTTTGTTTGTGCATCACGCCTTACTACCCATCCAGCAGGTTACCAGTTTGCATGGAGGTAGAGTGGTAAACCATTCAGTAGAAACCACCATCATTATACCAGAACGAGATTCGAGCTCCGGTCTCCTGGGTCATCAGCAAACCAGGCCTTTGTACATGTGGACCGTATCAATTTTGTTTGTTATAGGTAGGAATACTTTCCCGTTAAGAACAGTTTATTTTTGGTTATTGATTAGAAAAAATGTGTTCCAATAAACTCTTTAATTGCCTTGAAAATGAAAAGAGCGTATGTATCCTAAACAAGCTAGTCGGTCACACGACTTGCATTATTCTTGTGTCGTTTCAATTAATCGAATTACTTTCAATTTCCTATCAAAATTTAAATATCGAAAGTGATCAAATTGCAAAGAATAAATAAACATGTTAGGTACATTTTATTAGCTTTGACTAAATTAAGAATAGTTTTATTTAGTATTGTACTATCTCAAATTGTTTCCACACATGATTAGAAACCATTTATTGAAATAAGAGTATGGTTATTATTTATGTGTTTTGAAGTAAATTTCAATATTAAAAACACGATATGTCCCGTTATACATATCATATAAATTATTATTATTATTATTATTATTATTAGCACCGCGTCTTACTACCCGTTCGGGTTATACGAACTTACGCTAATGTGTAATGGTAGGGTGATTGTGAGATGAAATGGAGGACCTACAGTTTATCGTTGAATCCGAACCATGGTGGAGGCCTGGCATTCCCCACATTCACAAGATGTCTTGTCAGAGGTGAAGGAAGGGTTTGGTAATCAGATAAATCTGTGCCGGGACCGAGGATTGAACCCCGGCCGCCAGCACAGAAGTCTGACACCTTACCCCCTAGACCACCAGGTCACCAAAGACCTATTCAAAACACAAACTATGTTTTTTTTGTCGGAACGAATCTGTCTGTTGACTCGTAACTAACTGGGATTCCGGGGGTGTTGTGGAGGAGGGGAGGGGGTTAGGGGAGGGGGGGTTGAAGGTTGGAATTTCGGAAGTGAGCACTGGAGCTGGTTTTACACATGATCGATTTTTTTTTACATCCATCACTGTTTCCAGTCTGTGACCTGGATTAATTCCTTATTCAATTCAAATATTTTCCACTACCGGCTTGCTAGGCCTGTCATAGTTTTATATGCCTTATAATCTAGCTTGAGACCAGGACAGGCACTACATCCAGTCCCCCCCCCTCCCCCTCTCCCAACCGTTTATTTATCAACGAGAAGGGGTAAACCCATATTTCGTCAATGATAAATTTTCGACTATGCCGGGAATTGATCCCGGGACCCTTAGCAACATGTATCACTGTGGGGAATGCCATTCCTCCACCGTGGTTCGGATTCCACGTTAAACTGTAGGTCCTCCATTTCATCTCACAATCACCCTACCATTACACATTAGCGTAAGTGCGTATAACTCGAACGGGTAGTAAGACGCGGTGCTAATAATAATAATAATAATAATAATGATACTTAGCCACAAAAACTGATTTACCGGACCCTATTATTTTTAGTAGTACGTGTTTTAGTTCCGTGTGCTGGCTATTAAAATAAAGGACACCGTCTCAAGTCTGACACCATACATAAGTCGGAGACTTGTAAAAGTAGAAACCACTTGCCATGTAGAGTCCGGCAAGCGAGTATCTAAGGAACAAACCCCTCTTTCGAGCCTCCTCTAACCTATCAGAGCTGTGGACTTCGAGTGTAGTCACGCGCGTGAACAATTTAGGAGACTATGATCCCATTGCCTGCCATCGCCGGACAACTAGACAGCCATTGGCTAGACTTACCAACACCAACCAATCTAGGTAAACAGGATGAGAAGGGTGGATTCTAATAGAACCTTTACTCCCATCGGTGGGCATGCACATTAAATGTCAGCTTCATAAAACTTTGTTTGCTGGTGACGGGCATGTTAAGAGGTTAAGTTCCTTCTGTGTGCACAGAGGCTGGTTTTTCCTAAATTATTACTTAAAACTTCCTCCGGGAGATTCTTGTACATTTCCTTTCAATTATACCTTCGTCAACCATAACCCATTGGTGTATTTAAATTAAAATAGCCTAAACGGCTGAAATATAAAATAATGGAACTGTTGACATAAAAGCATATCAAAAAGTAGTCCCTGGCACAAGTTACGCCACCGTTTCAGTGACTCGCTGATCAGAGAGGTTGATTAAACCCAAAGAAACCAATTTTCTAATTCTGGCCTCAACCAAAATACCTGAACATTTTGTTTACGATTTAGTATTTTCGCAAAAATACAATTTCTCGCTAAGTGGTTTATTATTTAAAGCTCGGTTTGTTGGTCTAGATTAAGCTTGTTTGAAAATTATGTACTGAAATAGCCCTGCTTTTATTAATTAAAATTACCTTTGAAACAATAGTAATAAAATTTTGGTTGAATCTTTAAACGACAAAGTTTCTAGAAATATAGGTACAAGCATTTTGACAACTATGCACGAACTTGCTAAGCGTCGGAGGGATTTGATTCTAAATTTGGTTTCCTTTATATATGTACCGAAATATGTTTGCACTGTTTACTATTTTGAGTAAAAGGGGGATTCTATATTCTAAAAACTTGTATCTAGCTATATCTCGTCTTATTTTACCTTGCTTTGAGTAAGACTTTATGGAACAGAGCAATTTTTTTGTTTAATTAGACCTACTTAAATAAAAATTGTAAACATGTTTTATAAATAGAAATAAATACTTTCTACAATAAGCGCTTTATTATCTAAGTGGTATTGATGCCCACACAGGTGATTACGTGGTCTAAGACATCCAGGATTGCAATAAACTAGATTTCCGGTGATATCTTGGCCGGGTATGCCTGGAGGTGGTTCCTCGCATATGATTTATCTCTGTGGGTTTCTCATACTCTAGCCTCGCTAATGAGGATGCATTAACTCTTTAAGTTCCCCTTACAATATCTACCCTTTAGGTTAAGTCAGTGGTGTTGAACTTAGCTAATTAAAACATAATGTTATCTTTTTTCTTTCATAGCTACTTTTGGAAAGTTTACCCATCATCAAAGAGAGAGAAATATTATTCAACCATGACATCCGGTGAAGAAACTGTTGGCAAAGATATCGAAACCGAATCTCGAGGGGTGGTTGTGAATCATCTACCTAATGAAATGCTTTTAAAGATATTCTCCCTCCTGGATGTTAAGGATATTTGTTACTCCACGCGTTACGTTTGCAAACGGTGGAACGTCCTCTCAAACGATGAGGCCCTGTGGAAAAACTCTGAGTTTGTGTGCACTAAAAACATGACGCTAGAGTACATATACAAAATGCTCAGGTCTGCCAGTCTACTAAGGGCCGTGGTTCTTCAATGGCGGTTGGATACGGCGGGTATTTTGGAAGTGCTGTGTAAGTGCTGTCCGGACATCCAAAGAATACAGCTCATCTGTTGCGGAATGATCAACCTAAACACCATGGAGATGTTGTCGGTCAGATACCCGGGGCTTCTCCATCTGAGTATGGGTAAAAGCTTTTCGGTCCAGAGAGACTGTTTCGACGTCTTGGGACAGTTTCGGAAAATTCAAAGCATAAACTTGTCCCACTCGAGGTTGACAGGAGACCAACTTGAGTCGATCGTCGACAGTTGCCCTGATCTCGTAGAAATCAATATAGACTATGTGAGAGGCATAGAAGAGAGATACATACTGAATCTCATTGCGGCAAAAAAGGAGACACTGGTTTCGTTGGCGGTTTTCGGCGACCGCGTCACAGACTCCACCTTTGAAGCTTTACAAGAATGTAACAAATTGTATAGTCTACATATCTCACAGTGTGGGTTACTTTCCGATCGTGGGTTGAAAAGCTTGAGCAGTTTGAAGACTTTAAGTTCCTTAAAACTAAGGTATGCATCCAATATTAGCTATTCGGGGCTTTGCAAGTTTCTCTTACAGAAGACGTTGAGCAGTTTAAAGTATCTGTCACTTTCTCGCAGTAATAAGTTTGATGATGTGTGTGCGGTTAGTATTTGTCAAAACTGTGCGTCCTTGCAAGAGCTGGACTTATCTTACTGCCCTAATGTCACTGCAGAGGGCATTAAAACCCTATCGCAGGGTTGTAAATCTCTCAAGGTCATCTACTACAATGTCTTCAACCCTGAACATTCTGTTTTTATGGAAAAGATTGTTTTTAAAGTACCGGTAGATAAAAAAAATTACGCTGTAGGTACCAGCTTGAAAAAAAAAAATGTTGTAGATAACCTTAAAGAAGTTTCCACTAGTCGCTAAATGTCACTCTTCCAATGTAATGAACCAATACCTGATCACAATACTAACAGATTTTCTTAATGTTCATTTACACAATTAACTTTGTTATTAGCATAAGTTATTTAAGATTATTCCTACTAATTATGAGGTGTATTACTTTTATAGATATATCTTGTATTTGACACGATGCACATTTATTTCAAATAAAGGTTAGCTTTTAAATTATTTTGAATAGTTTGAAAAGTAAATTGTAATAACCTTGAAATTAATGTTGCCCCCTTCAAATTAATGTTTAGTTGATAAAGGTTTTTTTTTAATGTTAACCTATAGAAGTTTGTAAATAGTAAGAAAGAATAAGTTTTAAAATAGTTAGCAACTTATTTAACAATAGTTTTCTTGCCTTGCATTAGGCAGTAGATTAATTAATGATAATAGAACAAAGAATGTAATCAATATAATATCTTTAGGCTGTTAATTATTTTTAATTTTATCTTTCTTAGTATTTATATTCAAAACTCTGCTTAGCAAGATAAAATGTTAAAAATATAATGTTTATTTATATATATTTGATAACTTGTTTTTATATTATAATCATTATTATTATTATTATTAGCACCTCGTCTTACTACCCGTTCGGGTTATACGCACTTACACTAATTGTGTAATGGTAGGGTGATTGTGAGATGAAATGGAGGACCTACAGTTTAACGTGGAATCCGAACCACGGTGGAGGCCTGGCATTATATTATAATCGATAGTTTATACATCTCATCCCCTCAGATTTAATCTATCACCAACGCAAGCCGAAAAATGTATGGTTTGGAGTCTGATGTATTTTGTATGGACCGTATCACTTGGGGGTGGAAATATCGGTAGTTAAAATCCCGTCTGGGTGTACTATAAATACTTATTCCTAAATAGTTTCCTACCTCCCCTTAACACAAACTCTGGTACATGTCTTCTAAAATTATTACCTTAACTATCTCCAACTAAGTATTATAGATAATATTCATGCGTATGAGCTGAACGGTTAGTAAGACACGGTGGGAACACATATTAGACCAGGAAAAAGCTTATTATTCTTAGTGCTTGACACGAGCTGGAGCTGAACCAGGGGGCTCCCTTATTAAAACTTAAGCAGTCATTCATCCGCCCAACTACAGTGGCTCCTTGGCTTCTTTTGGTGCTGACTGACAGCTCACAGCTGACTTCTGACAGTCAACATTTAGGTATATACCTACATTTTGACTGTCAGAAATGACAGCTGATAAGCACATGTTTTTGCAGATAATATGGTTCGGCGTAGGGATACATAATTTGGTCTGGTAACTTTTCAAAGCTGTCAGTCAGCGCCAAAGAAGCCGTGGGGCTACTGTAGCTGAGCCGTGAGGGACGGGCATAGATAGGTCACCAAGTTCAAATGATGTATTTAAGGATGCCTATATTTTGCTCACAGGAAAATGTAGAAACTTTGGTTATAAATCACAAATCTAAATATTTGCAGTCGGAGCGATAGCTATCTGTATCGGCGGTGACTTGCACGTAGCACGTATATCAGAAGAAGACACGCGAGCTAGCATGACAGGACGTTTATTAGTTCTTCTACTATACTACTACTACTACTACTATTATATAAGTAGTAATAATGATGGTGATACTTTGAGTTTCCTATGCACCTAGTCTTGCTACCGTGCGGACTGTCCGCATATTTACGCTAGTGGGATAGGTATGAGGAAAGTTTTATTATTATTTTTATTATTATTATTAGCACCGCGTCTTACTACCCGTTCGGGCTATACGCACTTACGCTAATGTGTAATGGTAGGGTGATTGTGAGATGAAATGGAGGACCTACAGTTTAACGTGGGATCCGAACCACGGTGGAGGCCTGGCATTCCCCCACATTCACAAGATGTCTTGTCAGAGGTGAAGGAAGGGTTTGGTAATCAGATAAATCTGTGCCGGGACCGAGGATTGAACCCCGGCCGCCAGCATAGAAGTCTTGACACCTTACCCCTAGACCGCCAGGTCACCTTTTTTACTGTAATTAAAATAGGGGGTGGATATGGATTTTAGTTGAAGGCCAATTAAATTAAGGTGTTAATATTAAATGCCTATAGAAACTATTTAGTGTATTATTTTATTATAACTAAAGGGCAAGTTATTATTATAATTCCCACAGACTTGCAATATATCAATGCTATTAGTTTTGTATTCTTTTCAAATCTGTAATTTTGGACATTTTTTATACGTGTATTTGTGTATTTTTTAATATCAAATCGGGAGCCTTCTCTTGAAATGTCATCCAGATATAATATACAGCTCTTAAGAACTTTAATATTATAGTTATTCTTAAAATGTATTAAACTTTTATTAAAACTATTTGTGGTCCTGGGAGGAAGGATGAGGGGGCAAATATACCACTTACCCCTCTCCCTTGGTGCATCACTGTAGTAGACTTAAAATTTTAAACTGTATAATTGTATCCCACACTTCTAAGTGCTTAAAGAACCCGGCTTCAAGGTGCGTATCAGCAGATAAGCTTTATTATCCAAATTAATTTGAAATTGATTTAAAATTAAACTCACCACACACACACACACACACACACATTAGTAAACTATAAATACGTTTTTTAAAGTGACTTTGAAATACATTATTCCAATCTTTGGTATTATTAAATACTATCGAAGGTAAATATTTTATTAGGAAACACTATTCTTTGGTAATTTCTCTAAATATAATTGTTTTATTTACTTTTAAGCTATTTTCCTTATTTTATAATAAATAATCAACTATGTTAGATCAAGAAATGTACCGAGACGGCCCAGGTGAGGCCTGACTTAGTACAGGGTGTTTTCTTCGAGTTCACTCTACTTCCTAAATGGAATTTTGTTGATGAGGTCCTGGGGATTTCTTTAATTTGACATAGAATGGGTGTGGTGATATAACTGGGTTCAAAAACTGCACTTCATTCATTTCAATATATAATTACTAAGATAATTTAAAGTTAAAGTTTATTTTTATCTTTAACAAAGCGTATCAAAGCATATAATGCATCAGCGTTTATACAGAGAGAACATGAAAAAAATAAGTGTTTATGCACCTTCTAAGTGCAAAATATTTGTGTAATTAAAACGCGCCATACGCTTCAAATTATAAATTAATGATATGTGAATGTGTAGGATAACTGTAAAAACTGTGTAATTTAGCAAGATCGGTGCACTTATATAAATTATTTCTCCATACAGAAACATTGCCCTTTCTACTCGTGCGGGTATTAATAATTATATTATTATTAGCACCGCGTCTTACTACCCGTTCGGGTTATACGCACTTACGCTAATGTGTAATGGTAGGGTGATTGTGAGATGAAATGGAGGACCTACAGTTTAACGTGGAATCTGAACCACAGTGGAGGCCTGGCATTCCCCACATTCACAAGATGTCTTGTCAGAGGTGAAGGAAGGGTTTGGTAATCAGATAGATCTTTGCCGGGACCGAGGATTGAACCCCGGCTGCCAGCATAGAAGTCTGACACGTTACCCCTAGACCGCCAGGTCACCGGCTATTACTAATTAACATATTTATACATCCAACCTAACTTATCAGAACAGTTTGGTCCAACCTTTCGTTACTCGCGGGACACCGATTTTGTGCCTCAAGTTTTAGATAAATGCAGATCGGGATGATGCCTTTTTTTTTTTGACTTGTTTATTTATCAACCCTTTGAGGCAAGTCGTGGTTTTTGGGTTGTACCACACTGGTGTACATATATATATATATATTTTTTTTTAAGAAAATACACAATCATCTACTTGATAAGAGGAAGGAAACGTGTAAAACCAATTGTATAGTGAGGGGTGGAACAACAGATCCTTTCCGTCATTTAGGCTTGTTTCCACTCTCTTCCTTCACCGGTCATTAATATGGTTAGTGATTTACTTTATAGAAAGTGTAGAATCAAGGATTACGAATAAAAGTAAATGAGGGAATGATAAATCACGTGATATAACCCCTACTACACCCCCTCAACCCTCTCCCTCTAACTGAGCCCGATCTAAACTCGAAATTCAACCTTCCCGTCAGTGGCAATCTACTATACTGTGAGCGTGGTGCCTTAGGCTTCGTGACCATAAATACATTTCCAGGCATACTCTCCACTCGCCTGACCCTTAACGTTGATTTCAAAAAAGCTTCTAGCCCATAACAATGATTGATTACATAAGGGTGACCTGGTGGTCTAGGGGTAAGGTGTCAGACTTATATGCTGGCGGCCGGGGTTCAATCCCTGGTCCCTGCACAGATTCATCTGATTACCAAACCCTTCCATCACCTCTGACAAGACATCTTGTGAATGTGAGGAATACCAGGCCTCCACCGTGGTTCGGATTCCACGTTAAACTGTAGGTCCTCCATTTCATCTCACAATCACCCTACCATTACACATTAGCGTAAGTGCGTATAACCCGAACGGGTAGTAAGACGCGGTGCTAATAACAATGATTGATTACATAAGTTCTTAGCCGCAATGATGACGCCAAGATATCTGGTTTGGTTGTTGTAAAAAAACCTCTGTACATTACAGCACGTGGCCCACTTGTGTAACCGTCGACGGAACACCTTGGTTTTATAATAATGGCTTCTTTTTATCTAATCTTGAGTGGTTTTATGTGCTCTTGTTCATCAAGTTTCTTTTTGTGTTTGGTGACGTATGACCGTGAAAGAAAGTTTTGATTGTTTTGGATTGAAAGCAAAGTTATATATCTCGTTATCTCGTTCAACTTCTAATGGGTCGACTTGAGAAACGGTACAAAAAAAGTCACGTATTACAAAAAAAAGTAATGTAACCCATCCCCTCACCCCCCAAAACTATCTTATAAAACAATGAAAAAGTTTACGAATATTCCAAGCAAAACACGAAGCTCAGTATAGAGATTTCTTGACAAATGTAAAACTTTATCAGTTACTTATATAAACAAGGTGATCTGGCGGTCAAGGGGTAAGGGGTCAGACTTCCGTGCTGGCGGCCGGGGTTCAATCCTCGGTCCCGGCACAGATTTATCTGATTACCAAACCCTTCCTTCACCTCTGACAAGACATCTTGTGAATGTGGGGAATGCCAGGCCTCCACTGTGGTTCAGATTCCACGTTAAACTGTAGGTCCTCCATTTCATCTCACAATCACCCTACTATTACACATTAGCGTAAGTGCGTATAACCCGAACGGGTAGTACGACGCGTTGCTAATAATAATAATAATATATTAAAAAAACCTAAGCTTCTCTCTCGCACTGATTAATTAAATGTCTGGGTGATAACCAAGTGATCACGGTTCGACCCTAGAGTTCTTTAAATTATCTCGTGCGTCCGTGTATGTTTTAATTACTGGTATGAGGATTGGTTTACATGTTATTACTGTAATTTGCCTGTGTGTGAGTTAATTTAGCTTATTTACTATGTTTAGAAAGTGCACGTAAAACAGAAAACAAAATTTTGTTAAATTAAATAAATAATTTGTTTTTAATTCCTCGTAATACCCTTAATACCCGTCCATACTACCCATAATAACATATAATATATTTAGTAATTGGGAAGAGATGAGGTAGGTAGACTTTATAAGAATTGTACCTGCATTTGCTTGGATAGATATAGAGAAAGTGAGAAAGCATTTAGGAAAAACCTCCTCATTACACCCGCCCGGGTTTTGAACCCTAACCTCCCCATCACCGGCCAACTAGAAAATAGTGTACGATGTCATTGCCCGCGAGCCATATCAGTATGGGTCATAAAATGATAATCAATGACCAAAGACATCAAACATTTAGTTTTTTATAAAAACCCAAACGATCTAACCTGCATTTGTATCGAAATGTGCCACATTGTGAACATTATATGCCAAAATGTCCACCCTCTAGGAATTATTTGGTTGTTTTTTTCCCTTTCTTTTCCTATTTCGGTTTTTTGGTAGGGGTCCAGAAAGTTGGCACTATTGGCAAAGATAGCTAAGATGGCCAGTTGTATTCTGTTTTCGTCGACAGAGGGTGTCCTAACAGCTGTTAAAAATATCTCAACAAGAATAACATTATTTATGACGTAATAGTTTCTTATTTTTTTTCACCATGATTGTATTCATTATTTTATATATTTTTTAAATTGGACATTAAGCGTTGCAATTCTTTAAATGGTGACCTGGCGGTCTAGGGGTAAGGTGTCAGACTTATGTGCTGGCGGCCGGGGTTCAATCCTCGGTCCCGGCACAGATTTATCTTATTACCAAACCTTTCCTTCACCTCTGAAAAGACATCTTGTGAATGTGGGGAATGCCAGGCCTCCACCGTGGTTCGGATTCCACGTTAAACTGTAGGTC
>CABFVX010009889.1:0-16385 GCA_902151425.1 Timema shepardi | reverse complement strand
ACACATCCTTTCATCCCACCATAAACTTACTTTCAAAGTTAACACACACATCATTTCATGCCACCATAAATTTACTTTCAAAGTTAATAACACATCCTTTCGTCCCACCATAAACTTTATTTCAAAGTTAATACACACATCCTTTCATCCCACCATATACTTGCTTACAAAGTTAACTCATACATCCCTTCATCCCACCATAAACTTGCTCTCAAAGTTAACACACATCCTTTCATCCCACCATAAACTTGCTCTCAAAGTTAACAAACATCCTTTCATCCGACCATAAACTTGCTCTCAAAGTTAACACACATCATTTCATCAACCATAAACTTGTTTTCAAAATTAAATCACACATCCTTTCATCCTACCATAAACTTGCTTTCAAAGTTAACACACATCCTTTCATCCCACCATAAACTTACTTTCAAAGTTAACACACACATCATTTCATGCCACCATAAATTTACTTTCAAAGTTATTAACACATCCTTTCGTCCCACTATAAACTTTCTTTCAAAGTTAATAAACACATCCTTTCATCCCACCATATACTTGCTCTCAAAGTTAAAACACATCCTTTCATCCCACCATAAACTTGCTCTCAAAGTCAACTCACACATCCTTTCTTCTCAACATAAACTTGCTCTAAAAGTTAACACACATCCTTTCATCCCACCATAAACTTACTCTCAAAGTCAACTCACACATCCTTTCTTCTCAACATAAACTTGCTCTCAAAGTTAACACGTATTCTTTCATCCCACCATAAACTTGCTTTAAAGTTAACTCATACATCCCTTCATCCCACCATAAACTTGCTCTCAAAGTTAACACACACATCCTTTCATCCCACCATAAACTTACTCTCGAAGTCAACTCACACATCCTTTCGTCTCACCATAATCTTGCTCTTAAAGTTAACACACACATTCTTTCATCCCACCATAAACTTTCTTTCAAAGTTAACACACACATCCTTTCATCCCACCATAAACTTGCTTTCAAAGTTAACACACACATCCTTTCATCCCACCATAAACTTGCTCTCAAAGTTAACACACACATCCGTTCATCCCACCATAAACTTGCTTTCAAATTTAACTCACACGTCCCTTCATCCCACCATAAACTTTATTTCAAAGTTAATACACACATCCTTTCATCCCACCATAAACTTGCTCTCAAAGTTAACACACACATCCTTTCATCCCACCATAAACTTTCTTTCAAAGTTAATACACATCCTTTCATCCCACCATAAACTTGCTTTCAAAGTTAACACAAACATCCCTTCATCCCACCATAAACTTTCTTTCAAAGTTTGCACACACATTCTTTCATCCCACCATAAACTTGCTTTCAAAGTTAACATACACATCCTTTCATCTCACCATAAACTTACTTTCAAAGTTAACTCATACATCCCTTCATCCCACCATAAACTTGCTTTCAAAGTTAACTCACACATATCCTTTCATCCCACCATAAACTTGCTTTCAAAGTTAACTCACACACATCCTTTCATCCTACCATAAACTTGCTTTCAAAGTTAACACACATCCTTTCATCCCACCATAAACTTACTTTCAAAGTTAACACACACATCATTTCATGCCACCATAAATTTACTTTCAAAGTTAATAACACATCCTTTCGTCCCACCATAAACTTTATTTCAAAGTTAATACACACATCCTTTCATCCCACCATATACTTGCTTACAAAGTTAACTCATACATCCCTTCATCCCACCATAAACTTGCTCTCAAAGTTAACACACATCCTTTCATCCCACCATAAACTTGCTCTCAAAGTTAACAAACATCCTTTCATCCGACCATAAACTTGCTCTCAAAGTTAACACACATCATTTCATCAACCATAAACTTGTTTTCAAAATTAAATCACACATCCTTTCATCCTACCATAAACTTGCTTTCAAAGTTAACACACATCCTTTCATCCCACCATAAACTTACTTTCAAAGTTAACTCACACACATCCTTTCATCCCACCATAAACTTGCTTTCAAAGTTAACTCACACATCCTTTCATCCCACCATAAACTTGCCTTCAAAGTTAACTCACACATCCTTTCATCCCACCATAAACTTGCTTTCAAAGTTAACTCACATATCCTTTCATCCCACCATAAACTTGCTTTCAAAGTTTGCACACACATTCTTTAATCCCACCATAAACTTGCTTTCAAAGTTAACTCACACATCCTTTCATCCCACCATAAACTTGCTTTCAAAGTTAACTCACACACATCCTTTCATCCCACCATAAACTTGCTTTCAAAGTTAACTCACACACATCATTTCATCCCACCATAAATTAGCTTTCAAAGTTAACTCACACACATCCTTTCATTCCACCATAAACTTGCTTTCAAAGTTAACTCACATACATCCTTTCATTCCACCATAAACTTGCTTTCAAAGTTAACTCACACACATCTTTTCATCCCACCATAAACTTGCTTTCAAAGTTAACTCACACACATCATTTCATCCCACCATAAATTAGTTTTCAAAGTTAACTCACACACATCCTTTCATTCCACCATAAACTTGCTTTCAAAGTTAACTCACACATACTTTCATCCCACCATAAACTTGCTTTTAAAGTTAACTCACACACATCCTTTCATCCCACCATAAATTAGCTTTCAAAGTTAACTCACACACATCCTTTCATTCCACCATAAACTTGCTTTCATAGTTAACTCACACATATCCTTTCATCCCACCATAAACTTCCTTTCAAAGTTAACTCACACACATCTTTTCATCCCACCATAAACTTGCTTTCAAAGTTAACTGACACATCCTTTCATCCCACTATAAACTTTCTTTCAAAGTTAATACACCCATCCTTTCATCCCACTATAAACTTGCTTTCAAAGTTAACTCACACACATCCTTTCATCCCACCATAAACTTGCTTTCAAAGTTAGTACACACATCCTTTCATCCCACCATAAACTTTCTTTCAAAGTTAATACACACATCCTTTCATCCCACCATAAACTTGCTTTCAAAGTTAACTCACACACATCCTTTCATCCCACCATAAACTTTCTTTCAAAGTTAACTCACACACACTTTGTTGTATTAAGAGTGTTTAAGCTAGTTTAGAATTATTTTAGCATTTAGTTTTTATCGAAATAATTTATATTTTCTAGATTAACAAGGAGTAGATATTCCTAGCTATTCTCTCATGCGATAAGTTTTCTTACGGCATTCATTCGACTCACTATCTTATTTATTGGCACATGCTCTTGTTATAATTTTTTTAAATGTAAAATTAAGGAACAGTTTCACAATCAGTCTTGATAGGCCTAAAGTGTGGCTTGAAATCAAATACAAGACGACATTTACCTGAACCCGAATGGAATGGGCCAGACTCGGATATGAAACTGGTACATTCCATTTAGGTCTAGGTGGGTTTCGTCTTGTGTTTGGTATCGAGCCGCACATGAGGTGTACTACGTCTGACTATGAATCTGGCCACTAGATATACAGGCCTCAAAGCAGGGACGAAGCCAGGAGTGTAGGTCCTGAGGGTCCAGACACCCCCCCCGACCCCCACAAAAAATTGCTCACAGCTATTAGAAGACAGTAGAAGTTAATCCTATCATATTCAAAGGTGATACTTATCAAGACCGAAACACAAATGCACAATTAAATTTAATCAATTCTAGAGAAGTCTGGCTGGTGCCTTTTTAAAGCGGTGATCTTGCTGCAATAATTTCATCTCAAATATTGAAAATGGTAACTGTTTGAGTATGTCGGTAGACTCCTGGAAGTTGATCAAATTTAATTATTTTTAGATGGCACAATTTAGTGCGAATTCTAGCTACAAGTGAAAAAGTAATTTTCGAGTGGCTCCATAGAGCGCAATACTTAGTTCCACAATGCACACGTTATTGACTACAGTAGCTCCATGACATCTTTGGTGCTGACTTACATCTTTGAAAAGTTACCAGACTCAAATTATGTATCCCTACGCCGAACCAAATGATCTGCAAAAACATGTGTTTAGCAGTTGTCACTTCTGACATTCAAAATTTAGTTACATACCTAAATGTTGACTGTCGGAAGTCAGCTGTGAGCTGTCAGTCAGCACCAAAGAAGCCATGGGGCTACTGTAGCTCAAAAAATACTTGGCAGCAATAAGCCATCTACCGAGTCGAGGGTGGCTGCGTTATCTGATAGCTCGAGATCTTAATAAAAACCACACATTTGTAGCAGACGATTTCCGCACGTCTAACATAAACTCTGCTTTAAAATATGAGTGAAGAATGACCCTCAGCAAGGGATGATTCCTGGATAGCTCAGTGGTTAAAGCATTGGCGTACTAAGCCAAAGGTCCCTGGTTCGATTCCCATGCCCAGGTGTCATTTTTCAGTTTTCACAATATGATATCTAAATGGAGTAACCCTCACTAAAAATCATAAATAATAGCTTTGGCTATTTGATAGTTAATGAAAGAAAAGTAAAGCGCCTGGTATCGTATTGGTAGTACCGGGACATCCCTAGCTAGTCTACATGGAGGTGACGTCATTCATCACGTGGGTGAGCCTGCCACGTCATACACATGGTCTTGCTCTCTTTTAATGTCACTGGAATATTTATGTCAATCCAGACAGTATTTTGGACATCATGGCAGGAAAACAGCCACGGCAATTGTTGTTATCAACTGTATTAAATAATAATAAATACGTTTGTTACTATTTCACTTATTTGAATAAACTACAAACTGATATATGTATATACTTCCTTACCACATATATGTGTGTTTCCAGTACGTTTGATTTGTGAAAAACTTGTGTTTTAAAGTAAACTTGAATTGTTACTTAGGACTGTTCTTATTTAATTTTGATCTTTTACTTATATTCTTGTGTGTTTTAGAAATAATAATATTTTTAGCCCTTTCCTACTATGGTATATCTGCTTGAAAATATTCTATAACCTATAGTCTATCAATACCATGGTATGCTTATATGAATTAAGAGATCCGTGATGTAACACAATTTCGACGTGTTCGATCATTTAAATATAGTCCCAACTATATTTTGTTGACAGCCTTATAACTTTACATGAATTAATATGTAATATTAAATACAATTACTATGGGGACCTTGAATCAAAAAATTTAAAACAATCAGTTAATGATATACACTTGTGTAGTTAAGAGAGTGTAACAAGATTAATTTAATAAATAATATGTCATAAGCATGTCAAACAAAAACAAGTCTTATTTTCAGAAATATTCTACAGTCTCCAGCCAAAATTAGAAGAAGTGTACCCACATTTGCACGGAGGTAAAGTGGAAAATCTATTATAAAAAACCTCCCTAAATACGCCCGACGTGGATGAAGGAATCTAGAATACATTCTTTAAATTAAATACTATGGCATGGATTTATTTAGCCTATCCTAAATACTTATTGAAACTAACAATGTCCGTTTACAATACTCACAGAGCCCCCCATCGTTCTACATATTTAAAATTATGACAAGGAGGCGGTAAGGCTGAATAAATTAGATTTCGTAAGGGAATGTATCTCAATTTTCCAAAGTTGGAAGTGGGAAAGATTTACGAAAATTTACCCAAAAATTACTTGTGGTGGGATCAAACCCCAACCTTCCTATAACTATTATCAAAATCTCTTTCTAAAGTGGAAACTCAAACGTATTGATTATATGGTGATCTGGCACACATATAATTTTTTGAACACATGAACTAGACATATTTATTAATATTGTTATTATTTAACACCGCGTCTTACTACCCATTCAGGTTATACGCTTAAGTACTAATTACGCTAATGGAATAGGAATTTGGAAGGTGGAACTTAGATGAGGTGAACCCAACGGAAAAACCACCCCTAGTTCACCCAACCGAGATTTGAACCTTGATCTCCCCGTCCTCGGTGATCTAGCTCAACAAGAATCGAGTGAGTTAGCCAACTACGCCATCGAGGCGGGCTAACTTGACAATTAGCTGTTGTAGCCACAAGGGGTCGACCCTCAGGGAAGTCCATCTACCATGCCCCTGGTGGCACCTGTGACATAGAGTGCAATTGACGTAGGGAGGAAAAATACCTTCATTAGCGTGGTGTGAGAGTGGAAAAACACCCGCAGTACACGCATTCAGAATCCAAACCCCTCGATTACCCCCGTATGAGGGAGACTGTCTATAGAATGGCGACTTTGGGTGACTTCTCAATAAAATTAGGTCACTAATTTATAACTAATATGGTATTATTGTTGTAACAAACGTACGTTATAGTATCGAAGTTGAGTATGAAACAAGCGGCTTAGATCACGCGGCCACCGCAGTGGTATGCAGTATTTAGCAAACGGTGTGCCTGTAAATTATTTAACAAACTTTTCCTAGTAAACAAAAACTATTTGTTTCTAAACGTATTATTAATTTGTTTTACAATTCTCTTAATAATTGGTTCATCAAGCACCAGGATTTATTAAAATCTTTATATTACATTAGTTTACAGTAGTTTAAAATAGCTTTATCCTTATTAGAATTAAAAATTCATAAAAAAATTACGCGTGGAGTCACAGGTCAAACATATATAGACCATAAAGAGGAGTGAATTACAGGGGGTGGAGGAAAGGTGCCACCATTCATCCGGAAAGAGGTTAAAATATATTAATCCTTTAGATGCCCAAGATCAATCGTTAGTGAGTCTTCTATAACGGAAACAAATGTCCTAGGTTCGATTGTCAGCAGTTGAAACCAGAGAATTTATCACGTTGAAATTCAATTTGTTTTTCGCCACGCAAAGTGGAGAACCAGTGATCTATGAGATGGTTTCTAGACCGTGGATTTCTAATTAGTGCCGTTAGGTAGTCTCACTACAGATTACTCTAGAATAATTAATTGCGAGAGCAACCGGTCTAAACAGCACTCAAGCAATATACTAAACTGTAGGTATTCAAATCCTGGTCTGGCACACCACCACCCGTGGTCCGCTGGCTGTCACCATCTTTGGTCAGTTAGGGGTCTCCAGCCTAAATAATTATATTTGGCATAGGTTTGGTAACAAAATAACTACTTTTATTTTGAAACAATGAAAATTACTCCAAGGGGGTAAGTACAAGGAAGGAATGTCAGATATGCGTGGAGAGAGACTAGGAAACACCTTACTGGAATTAGAAACCTGATCTCCCAGTACACCACCATGACGCGAAGCTAATATCGGGTTTCGAATCCCAGTCGTGTGTAATTACTGTCATAAACAAACTAGGTGATGTGCATTGCGGGCCTGGTGCTTTATACCGTGTGGTGGTGTGAATTTACATTCTACCTCCATGAAAATGCTGTATACTTCATTTCTATCACCTAATATTTTTTGTAACTTTTAGAAGTGTTCGTTAGGTGGGGGTTCAGATCTCTGTTAATTATTATTCACTTATATCCTCGCAATATATCAGACAGCCAGGGACCTGGTGATAGTACGGTTCAAGGAGTGTAAAAACCGGTCCTCATAATCGTATTTGATATTTCTTGTGAATTTATGTAAAAGTTATCTATTTATTATGTCAACAAAATAAAGTTGCCAACATTAGATGACATTTAAAATAATTTTCGTTCTTGTTTACATTTTTTTTTCTGTTTGGCATTTATAATATCGATTTAAGGTCTTCATAATTGTATTTTATATTACTTAAGAATTTATGTAAAAGCTATTTATTTTGTTAACAAAATATAGTTGCGAACATTAAATGGTATTTAAATCTCAATTGCGCTCTCGCATCCACCCAGTGCTGATATACTCTCAGGAATCCGCCAGTTGAGGGACATGCTTGTAGAGTTTTCCCGCACCAAATGCTGGTACACATTCTACCTGGTATAATTATATCAAACGGAAAATCTGGTCGACCAGCCTTAACAGATAAATTAATTTTTGATTTCACCTTATTTTTCACTCTCGCAAATGCAGAGTGCACTCAACCCCGTGAAGGAAGCATTTGATTGGATGACCGTTCTAAAAGAAAGATATCAAGGTTAAAATCTGTGTGGGAACACTGTCTAAATGTCAGGCTCAATTAATTCTAGCAGGGAGGATGGAATCAAGTCCCTGCTGGGTAGGCTGTTGGTAGTTCTCCCTCCAAGTAAAATTCTGGAACATTTTCTTAACTATCCGTACCACATTATCTCAATATATATATATATATATACGTTTAGCCAGAAAGGGTGCGTGTTACTCATCTAGTTATGGTGGGGAGGTTGGGGGTTCGAATCCCCGTTGAGGTGTGATCCATATTGGTATGGCAGATACCTACATCCACACATGTCAAAGGTAGATACCAAACAAAACAAAATTTTGTAGAATTTTGTAGGAGATAGCGACCCTCAACTGAGGATTATAAATCACTGTGAGGCTTCCAAATGGAGATAGAGGACCCTTTTTGTGTATAATAAGAGCTGTGTTAATGCTCCCGATATTCTAGTCTTAATTTGTCGAACCGCCCAACTGGTGCCAAGTATATGTCATTAGGGAAAACCCATTGCCGGGGAGGATTTCGACATCATTCAGAGTCATGATCTATTCCTGTCTCGACTTGTCTTGACGAGCCACCAAACTGGTGCCAGGTTAGCGATGACGTCACCAGGAAAAACCCATTACAACATAGATGGGGAAGGGGAGGATTGTGACATCATTCAAGGTCATGATCTATTCCTGTCTTGACTTGTCTTGATGAGCCACCAAACTGGTGCCAGGTTAGCGATGACGTCACCAGGAAAAAAACCATTACCACATAGATGGGGGAGGTAGGGGAGGATTGTGACATAATTAAAGTTAGTGATCTATTCCTATCTCGATGTGTCTGGTCGACCCACCAAACTGGTGTCAGGTATGAGTCATCAGGGAAAACGCATTGCCAGAGGGAGGATTTGCAACAGCAAAATAGATAAGGAGACCGTGCCAGTAGCTAACACTCTCTGTTAGACAGCCGTCGAGAGAGGATGCTCTTGCACGCTCCTGCCCTCACGGGTATAATTGACGATATTTTATGGGACGTCGCGAAAGGCATGCCCGATGCCAGGAACTCCACGTTCCCCACCAATAAATGAAAATCTCCCACACAAAATCCTTTCCCCCGGGACACACATAAAAAGACAATGATGCAATCAAATAGTACACACATTAAAATATTAAACGGGGCACACTGGACAGGAATGAACAAGTTTGGACATGAATAAATCCCTACAAACCACCCCAATGACCCCCACAACTGCGTACTCCTTTAAATAGCACCCTTGAATTACAAATCAGGATAAAAAAAACTTTTAAAAGTTGTATAAATATGCTGTAAACCTGAGATAAAGAAGCCTAACTGGTAGGGTCACCACACTACTTTAGCTATTGGATTTAAATATTTCAATGTAGTAATTGATTACGCATATGAGGCAGTACTTTTAACCAGCAAATCCCAAATAAATATTTTGATTACACTCGAAATTGGTGATTTAGAAAATGTAAATGTCGAGTCATGTAAAACTTGTGAAATAAGTTATGAGGTCTTATTGAAAAATATGGTTTATTTTTAGTTAACTTTTGCTAGACACCTACAGAAAAATGATTAAGGAGACGATGTTAAAAGCCAAACACAAGTATTTAGGTACAAAAGAGAAGTCATGAAAAATAAGTTGAAATCTTAGTTTCTATTTTTACTGTTAGAATCTGAAAGTGTGGCCAGAACACGGGAAAGCCGTATACTTCCACGCAGTTGGTGGTGGCTGGCCGGGCGCGTGATGTGACGTCACGAAACAAGCCTTAAGGCCTATATATCTAGTGTGGCCTTGATCTGGTCCTAAGTCCTAGGTCTCTGTAGCTCAAAGCGTTAAATATATACGACTGCCAAAAGGTTCTTCTTCAGCCTTTGAGGGTATATTAATATCCTAATAAGGTCCAGATTCATAATCAGACTCAGTACGCCTCAAGTGCAGCTCTATACCAAACACAAGACGACACCTACAAACACCAGAACGGAATGGACCAGTTTCATATGTGAGCCTGACCCCTTCCATTCGATTCAAGTTAGACCTAGGTGTCGTCTTGTATTTGGTTTCGAACCGCCCTTGAGGCGCACTAAGTTTGACTATGAGTTTGTCTCTAAGAGAACCAAGCAAATTATAAATTCGTATTATCCGGTTTGAGATTGGTTGAGCCGATTATAGTGAAATCGAACGTGTTTTTTTTATTGAATATCGTGTTGAGCTCGACTACTGAGGACGGGGAGATCGAGGTTCGAATCTCGATCGGGTGAACTAAGGGTGGTTTTTCCTAAATGGTTTTCCACTCTCCCTCCACGCAAATGTGGGTTCACTTCCTCTAATTCACCCTCCCCAATTCCTAATCCATTAGAGTAATTAGTACTTAAAGCGTATAACCCAAACGGGTAGTAAGACGCGGTGCTAAATATTATTATTATTATATTATTTTATTGAATACAGACATTCTAGTCAAAGATACTATTTTTGATATGATTAATTGAGATACAGACCTAGCATTTCTTTAAACCAATTTACAATTTATTTTTTAAACAAAACTTTTTTTAAAAAAAATTGGTATTAGGCCCTACACATTTATCTTTGTTACACAATGTTAGCTTTAGTTCAAAAATATGTTACATTGTATTTTGAGGGGGAAGGAATTTTGCCTCAACTTACGTATTTCAAGCTATTTTAATTTTTTTGAAATTTATTTAACTTCTTCGCTCCTAGTTTTTTTTCTAAATGACTGTACCTGTTTAATATGTGGTATGCAAGAAACGGTAGCGTTGCGGCAACATTTTTTTTATTTAAAGAGTGGTGGATGAAGTGGTACAATAATCGATGTTCTAACGGGAAGCAAACCTCTTATAGTTCCCTATGAACTGTTTCCGGTGTCCATCAGGGTTTTGTTTTCTGGATGTCATTATTGAGGTGTCGCTGAACGAAGCCGCTCTGAAGGTTCGGCGCAGTTTGAGAAATGATGCACTACTTTTTTCTGCGCGTGAAGCAAATTTAAGCTTCATTATGGATGTTTCTGAGTATGAGCGTTTAATCAAAGATGACTTTCGACGATATACTCTACCATTATTCGTGTTTGTTTGTAGGCTTTCGACTGACTTTGTAACAAGTAATATTTTTGAATAAGGAATACACGTTTTAGAAATCATACTGGCTATAAATAATTGACTTGAACTTTTTGATTTTATGTTTTTGATTTTGGGGTAAGAATGTGGACATCCATGTGTTTCTTTAGTTAGTTTTGTGACCAATCTAGTCTTGGAAAGAGTTGTTGAACCGATCACTTTTCTCACACTCATGATGGAGTTGTCTACTGCGTTATTATTTTGGTATTTGTTGAAACTTATTTGTTTATTAAATTTAGATTTATTGTTTGTGTCGCGATCATTAAATGGATGCTGATACTCAACATCTTGATGTACATCATTCTGAACATGGCAGGGGCATTTTTCTGTGCAAGTACTGCCAACCATCAGAACATCCATGGAAGTTTCCCTCTCCATTCCATCTTTAATGTGCACATCAGAAAATTCCCCCTTGCCTACGAATAAACCAGTGCAACTGGACAAATCACTATAATCACTAGGTAACCCTGAAGTTGCTGGGATTTTTAACAAATTTTTTTCAGTTAAAATAGAAGGAGATAATGTTGTGAAAATTTCTGTTAGAACTTTTTTGTCTATGCAGGCATTATCAGATACGTTCTTGTTTGCTCGCTTATTGAAAAAATCATAAGTCTTTAAATTTAAATTACATTCATGATTTAGTTTTGATGTAATCTCATATTGGTGGGAAGTGTCAGATTTTATTTCTATATCACTAGTACTCTTAAATTCATCAGTGTCACAGGGAATGGGTTTATGGACTTTCAACTCACTTCCACCAGCTTCAATAGCTACTAAATTGATACCGATATTTTGATCACCACTCATTTCATTCTGTTTTTGAGCCATCTCCGTTTGATGTGTTTTGTCTTGCAACATACACTCTTAAGGAGCACTCTTCAAGCGGAATCCTTTGTGTGGGGCTATATTTGACGCCAAGAAAGCGTAACGACGATCTTACGTTATAATCTATCGCAATTTTTGCGTTTAAATCATGTTCTAGGTTATTTTGAAAATCAGCTACTTTTGAAGATTGTGTATCATGATTGCGGGTTGAAAACGATTTGTCTAGTGAAGCGTGAGAACAGTTTCTACCGTAATGTTGAAACTGTTTGATGTTGGTTGCGCTGTTTTCTGACTTGTACCGTGACTGACGCTTATTAAATAGAGAATATCTTTTTAAAAGGCTGTCATTTAGAGTTGTGAAGGAGTTTTCTCCAATACTAGACTTAGTGGATTCAGTTAACGTTTCACTTAAGTTGTGCTCTTCAAGTAACTTTTCGTAAGAATGAAATAGTTTATAAGCACGTTGCATCTGTTCATTAAGACCTACTGAACTGGTTTGTATCTCCTCATTAGGTGCACAGCTTTGAGTTGGGTCCGGATGCCTTAGCGCAGGTCTTTCAATACACGAATAAGGAGATTTACAAATCCAAGCTTTGGCATGTGACACGACTGAGTTTGTCTTGAATATTTTGCTTTTATCTAAAACATTTGAATCCACACTGGCCACTTTTAATTTATTTAATTTTTCTTTAATCTTGATACTCGACTTGAATCTTGAGTCAATATGTTTGTCATTAAGATTGGTGTTTATGTCTTTGTTTTCTAGGTGTTTTTTGATAGTTTTTCTAGACATTTTCTTGGTCAAATTTTTTAACGACTCTGACAAATTTTCAGGCGGTTCAGACGAATTCGATAGTTTCAATGCCATTGTTGAGCGTTCTCTTTTATTTGTGTAATCCAGAGTGGCAGTGATACCACTCTTCATTGGTGTGGTAGTACATTCTTGTGGCTTAGGCAAATTCTCTGCGGTGATGAGATTACTTGTGTTTTTTGATTTTGTTTTAGGTGGATTATCAGCTCTGAATTTATTTATTTTAATATAATGAACCTCTTCCCGAAAGTTACTACGCAATTTTTTATGGATTTGTCCAGATTCTTTTGCCGAAATCTCTTTATTTGACTGTGGCCTCTCAGAATACGTTTGAATCAATTTACTTTGGCAATCTCTTGAGACCGATTCTGAGCTGATTTTCTTGTGAGAGCTTAAACAGAATTTACACTCCTCATATCGGCGGTAAGTTGGTGTTATGGCGTTGAAGTTTATGGCACGATTATCCTTATCGTAATTTTTACAGGACATACACCCTACATCTTCAAGGAAGTTTCCACTTTCCACAGAAAATGTTGAAGAATTCTTCTGATTGTTGTGAGCACATCTATCCGAGCTACATTGGCTACGTTTAAACCCCATATGTGATTTGTTTTTAATACCATTTCCTCGATGATACAACACATCGCTCGGATAAGCTTTCCTGGGAGAGAAATTCATCGTTGAATAGTGTGTGCAGCATTTATGATATTCTCTCTCCGTGCACCGGCAAGATGTATACCCGCATTTTACAAATGGTGCGTCAGAAGACTGGATACAATTATATTTCGGTTGACAACAACAACAACAAAGCTTCTTCTGGAAGCAGTCACACTTCCTTTTCTCATTTTCAGATATGTCGATAAAACTAATGGATGGTTCAGACATTTGAGAGAGTCGGGAAGTCTTATTGTTGTTTATTCTATTTAAAGTATGAAACCACTCGTTTTTAAATTTTAACGTGGCGTTTCGTAATTTATTCGGTACAAAACAAGTTCCGTTATTTAAGCTCGGAATTAATACAACCGACATTGTGGTCTCAGTGAAACCAAACTACTTAACAAATATACCCTTGGTCACGCATGGAGTATTAATACACTAAACACTTCACAATAACAAATCATAGATTTTATACACAAAATTGATGCTGTAAAATAATATATTACATATTATGCTATATTCATATATTTCTGTCACTCATGTTTATACGCCACAACTATTCATTATGCTATTGCAAAAAAATATAATGTTATTTTTAAAATAAAATATTACAATTGGTTGCCAACTCTAGCTATAGTTTTTTAAAATTATTTTTATGTTTTGATCACTGTCTGTAAGAGTCCATATTGTTATTTATTTGCAAACTTATTACATTTTAAACTAATTTGTTTGTTGTTTCCTTGTAAGGTGAATACATTTTGTTTTATTAATAAGATTTAGGGAGCGTCTTACCTTCTTAATTTATTGTAAGTTTTGTTCATAAGTAATGAGCTATAACAATACCATATATTGATTGAATATCAATAATGTGACATTCCACCAAATCACCAGGCAACGTTTTTATTTACGTAGAAAGTATTTGTTCACGGTTTGTGATCGTATTGGCCCAAAATGGTGCTTGCCGATGTAACGTTGTATTAAAATTAACAGTATAATGGCTTATTCTACACCAAAGATCAATAAATATATTCCAAGGGTATGAGGACTTCAATATATTCTTAGAGGAATCATTTCATTGCAGTCAACCACTGTTGAATGCGTTTTTCTTTTAGCGGCAATTTTTTTTATATCTCCAAAACTGAGGTCAACTGGCCATCGGAGGGCTACAATTTTTCTTCAGCCAGAGATATAATTTTATGCGTTGATTTTTATTATTATTATCTTATTTAAAAAATAAAGTTGATATTTGATAGTAATATTGTCACAGCATGGCATTTTTAAAAGGAAAGTATTGATTTAATGTTTTTGTTTAATCAAAATTATTACGGTAAAAGATGTATATGTATTTATGCAGGAAGACTTGGCGTAGGTTCTGGGTTGTAGTGTTAATGATTGTCTGGAACTGTCACTTGGTAGATGTTGATAAGGTGAGATTCTAGAGGTTGAAGATAATGAAGGGCTCGGGTTGTATTATGGATGATCGTCAGTAACTATCACTTGGTAGATGTTGATAAGGTGAGATTCTAGAGGTTGAAGATAATGAAGGGCTCGGGTTGTATTATGGATGATCGTCAGTAACTATCACTTGGTAGATGTTGATAAGGTGANTATTCTAGAGGTTGAAGATAATGAAGGGCTCGGGTTGTATTATGGATGATCGTCAGTAACTATCACTTGGTAGATGTTGATAAGGTGATATTCTAGAGGTTGAAGATAATGAAGGGCTCGGGTTGTATTATGGATGATCGTCAGTAACTATCACTTGGTAGATGTTGATAAGGTGATATTCTAGAGGTTGAAGATAATGAAGGGCTCGGGTTGTATTATGGATGATCGTCAGTAACTATCACTTGGTAGATGTTGATAAGGTGAGATTCTAGAGGTTGAAGATAATGAAGGGCTCGGGTTGTATTATGGATGATCGTCAGTAACTATCACTTGGTAGATGTTGATAAGGTGAGATTCTAGAGGTTGAAGATGGTGGTTGTATTTTGCATCAATGGCCAGTATTTTCTTGAAGATATTTTTTTTTGTTTCAACTGCGGATGGACGTACGAATGATGAAACTTGAATTTAGATTAAGTGTACCCGAACTAGCGGGCAGAGTTAGTGGGAAACCATTTAGGAAAAAACCACTCTCAGTACATCCGAATGGGATCGAGTGGAGCCCCGAACTCCCCATCATCGGCAGTCTAGTATATTGTGAGAGTAGCGCCTCAGACCACGCAGCCACCGAAGCTGGTTATTTTAAATTACTACAAACTGGTTTCCATTATAAATAAGATGGAATTTCTCATGGAAATGAATTTGAGGATACTTTACATTAGATACATTTTCCAATTTTTGTCATTTCCCCGAAACTATTTAAGATACGTAATAACTTATCGTTGTAAAGTTGTATTACTATTAAAGATAAATTTATTTTTTGAAATAAAATTTTATAAAATCAATAATCTCTTAGCTATAAGCAAATAAAGTTACTTTTTGATCCAGGTATTTGAAAATGAATTTGATTCTTTCTTGGTATAAGATGTTTCTCTTTCTCAATTGTTCTGCAACAGTGTTCCGAGTAAGTAAGCAACAGTGAATATTATTTCATTAAAGAACTTTGGTGTAGTATTTCTACAACAATGAATAGACCTCTCATTTTGTTTAGCAAATCTTACGAAATTTTAGTGAATGGTTTTTTTTAAGATAAAAGAGGGAGAAAGTCTCTGTGGTACACCGTACCGTTTATTTTATTTTATTCAAATTTACTGAATAACTTGTATTTTAAATTTATGTGTAGGTAGTGTATTTTCTAGAGGAAACTTTGAGCATTATTATATGGTTTAAAAAGTTAGTTTTAATTGAATCATCACTTTGCATCATTGGTGCATTTTTAAAAAAAATCAATCGACTACTGGTTATGGC
>CABFVX010009888.1:0-16387 GCA_902151425.1 Timema shepardi | reverse complement strand
TAGGTGAACTGACCTGCTCTGAGAGTCCCAGGTGGAGGTGTTAAGTGAACTGACCTGGTCTGAGAGTCCCAGGTGGAGGTGGTATGCGAACTGACCTGGTCTGAGAGTCCCAGGTGGAGGAGGTAAGTGAACTGACCTGGTCTGAGAGTCCCAGGTTGAGGTCTTCTTGCGTCTACACACAACAGCAACACACGTGCATGGAGGACACAAACACAAACACAATGCAGTCAGACAGACAGGCAATGCACAAGGAGAGCAATCATTATTACATTAATAAAAACAATAAATTAAGAAAAATAGTCCTTCTCACGACGAATATTCAAGAACTGTTTGGATTTATTTGTGTAGAAAATTAAACCATTTAACTTATTTACCTAATTATATATTTTGATTTAAAAAAGTTATTTAATATAAAGTTTATAAACAATATTTGTATTAGCTCGTGTTCTCTTAAGATCCATTAAGATCATTAAAATAATTCAATGCAGAGTTTAGCCCGGTTAGTAAACAAAGCTTAGGATCCAATTCGGAATGGAAAATATTGGATTCGAACATCTTTCTTAATACTATTTGATGTAACGTGCAGTTTCCAAACACAGTTCCCAATACACGACTTACAAACTTACTTAAGACAGAAGTCCCCAAAACACACACTAACGTCCTAATATAAATGAGAAAATAAATTATTAAATTATTTTATAGACCAAAAATTGGAATTTTTTTTGCTTAGACTTTTCATATTTTTGAGTTTCTTACATAAAGATTTAAATTTAAAGCTTAGATTGATATGTTGGTTATAAAGAGTGTAAACATCAAAATGTCAATCTGACACAAAATCCTTAAGGAAAAAAACCAATAAAACAAGGTAGTTCTTAATTTTGTATATTTGGAATTTTAAAAATCAATAATAGAGCTAACTAAGCATGCTTGAAGATTTGTCTTAAGAGACCAACAAATCGCTCCTAGTACAAGTCAATAATCTGGGGCAGGACCAGAAGCGGAGCGGGTCTATTAGCGCCCTTTGTGTCCGAGTAAACTCAATATCCCATCCCGGATTCTAACCCCGCCCTCCCTGTCTTGGAATCAACCAGACTTCGACTATCCTGAAACACTGGGAATAATTATCAAATAGTTTGAATCGAATAAATGTGCAAGTTAGTTGATATGGCCTTAGTGTAACCAGTAAAGGTGAGACCATAGTGTAACCAGTCAAGGTGAGACATAGTGTAACCAGTCAAGGTGAGACCATAGTGTAACCAGTCAAGGTGAGACATAGTGTAACCAGTCAAGGTGAGACCATGGGCAGGATCGTTACGGTGTTACGCTACAAATGATGGCTGACCTCATTTTAGAGACTTTGGTTCGATCCCGGTGGTGGATGTAAACTGGGATCAATTAGTTTTCATTCGCAAGGCAGATTGAGTACGAGAGTTTCGGAGTTCACTAGGATTCGGTCCCAGAGTTTGTATTTCAGACCGCGGCGGTGACAAAGTTAATAACGTACACAAATAAAAATGGAAGCTTACAGTAAAATTCAAATTCAATTCAATAATTGAATTTGAAAACTATTGCTAGACTAAAGGAACGTATTGATTATACACTAAACAATAACTAGAAACCACTTTGATTTGGTTTATAATATTTGTTTTAATTTTTTAAATAGGTTTTTATTTAAGTTTTTCTAAATAAATAATTAGTGAATAATTATTCTTATATTTTAAACAGTTTTCCTAAACGTATTAAAAGTATAAACAAGTTAATCAATAAATTCAAGCTGTGTTATTAAGGTTATTCAAAATAATCCAACTAAACATGTTTTTTTAATGTCCAGATGTTGCATTTCACTGATTAAAAGAACCAATCAACTAAAAATAGAAATAATTATATATTTATGGTTCAAAAGTCTAAAACCCAATAATTATCGAGCGTGAGCACTTACGAGAGGTTTTATATTGTGGCGCTAGAGTGCAGTAATCCCTTGTTTTGTTAGTTTTGTTAAAGGTTAGTAGATAGCGGTGATATCAGTGGGAACGGTGGTGCAATCTAGGAGCGCTTATTGAAACTGTTAAACGATTACCTTTAAGTTTTGCCAGTAAATAAGTAATTTTGATTTTATATTTTCTTACTAACATTAACACTCCTTTGAGTATTTTTAAAGGACAAACTATATTAAACTATCACTCTACTTTATTATATAGCCCCAAAAAATATGTTTCTTTATATTTAAATTACATTTAATAAAATAAAATTGATTTATGTAAGATCTGCTTGTATTTAAATTTAATATAATTGATCTTTTTAGACGTCGTGTGGGCGACGCAAGTTAAATCCAGTTGTTTAACAGTTTTTCGAAAGAAAAAAAAATAATTTGAACATAAATGATAAAATATTGCTACAATAGATTAGTGTAACTTTTTTCCCTTAGACATTTTAACCATTCTTGAATGTATCTGTTACGAATAACATTTTATGATAAACTTTTTGAATGGGGATAAAAAGTTATCATTAATTCATCACAATATTCAAGAACTGTTTATATTACCATATGTAAAAAAAAAATTAAACTAAACATAATTATCTACTGAAGTAAAATTTTATTTATCGTGGTAAAAAAAAAGTTTGTTACACAAATCCCAAAAATGACTGCCTTAAATCGAGTTCTCTACCCCTCAAATTAATATTAATGTACAACATTATACACTAACTGAACAAGTTTAAATTAATACTTATTTTTTGAAAGTCATAACGGAGTTCGTAGCGTGTTACAAGCGCTATAAAAGAACCGATCATACACCCCCTCCCCCTTGGAGGCAGACTTCACGCGGTACTAATGATTCGTTGGAATGATAAAGAAACTGTTTGTATTGTTGAGAATAGCGAGAAAAGTAGATCGAGTCTTGTTCGTCCCAATCCCACTTCTGACTCCATCCGAGTCGGATCGCGATCAAAAAGAAGCCTTCCTATTGAAATGGAGAGGTCGCGAACAATACGAACAATAGAATAACAGGTAGCGAAGCTGAACAAAAAAAACCTCCCACGGTGACGTAACACACAATATCCATTGTGAGAGAATAGCTTGGTAAAGTTGAAGTTAGATCTCATTTGTTTGTCAAACACTTAAAACTTTTCACTGCTAGTTTTAATTATGTATCTATTGTTGGTAAGTAAACAAGATTTACAACACAAGGGAGCGTCACAAAGACTTCCTGCACGCGGCAAAGATTGCGCTCTCAAAGGAATGTGGGGACAGCACGACCTTCAGTTTGATATCACACGTGACAGAGAAGAAGATAGAGGAAGTACCAGGAGAAGAATTGAGTTTAAGGAATAGAAAAGAAACCAGAGAGAATATTGGGGTGATAAAGAAAGTATCAGAAAGAGAATTAGACGTTAGGTAAAGAAGGATGTTCTTGATTCAACGACTGGGAAAAGGCATTCGACCGGATGAACTGGAAGAAACTGATGAAGATGCTCAAGAAAATGGGAATTGACCGGCGAGATAGAAGGTTAATGGTAAACTTGTACATGAAGCAAAGTGAAAGCAATATTATATGTAGCGGACAGGGAGGGGGAGTAAGGCAGGAAAAACTCTATTCGAGCTTGGCTTCCTGAGGAAACTTATGACTGATCTTGTGATAGTACAATGAGATGCACAGATGGTAATGGAAGAAGAACTTTAAACTGTGATGAAATATCCAGTGGAAACGAGAAGAAATTAACATCCAGAACTTTGAGGTAAAGCAGAGAGAAGAATAATTAAACAGTGGTGGGAGGAAGTGGAACATTTCAATTAATCAGGAAATTTAATTGCGACAGACGCGACACGTAAAAAAAGAAATCTTGGATTTATTCAATATTTACACGAATATAATTGATTTATTATTATTATTATTATTATTATTATTATTATTATTATTACCAGTAAACCCTTGTGAAACTTTCACACATTCAACCCTCCCCCATTCACCCTCCCCAAAAAAATTATGTAGTCTTTTGTTGGATTGTTGAAATTAAATAGGCCTACTCAGCTAAGTATACTCAAAATAGCAAAGAGAGTTTATTTTCGGTAATTGATACAAAAATACTGTTGGTTCGGATTCCACGTTAAGCTGTAGGTCCTCCATTTCATCTCACAATCACCCTACCATTACACATTAGCGTGAGTGTGTATAACCCGAACGGGTAGTAAGACGCGGTGCTAATAATAATAATTCAATGTTAAACAAACAATGTGGTTTAGCGTAATGACAGAAGTCGGTAAGAAACCCTATCCACTGATACCTTATTCATCGCAGTGTACTTTGTATTAGTTGAGGAAAAGGGATGTTCACAACAGAAATAATATATAGGATCATTATTATTATTACTAACTATCTATTGACACAAGTAGGCCTGTTTGCTCCTGGGAACGGACTGGGAGGGGTGAGGGGGTCAGAATTATTCGCGCAACATCAGAAATGTAGCTCTACGCGGACGAAGACACATTTCTAACAAAGAAGGGGTAGGTTGTAACAGTCCCTTGGGCAACTAATCAGAGCCAAGACCTTATATTAAAATGAGGGGAGGGCGTAGTAACCCCTCTGGGGCCCACCAACCTGGCAAACTCCTTGTAGTTCTTGGGCCGGCTGTTGTAGTAGAGGGGCTCCGACTCGTTATCGCTGTACCGCCTGTTGGCAGCGCCACCATCGCCGTGCGAGTAGTCTTGATGTTGGTATCCCTGCTGCTGCTGGTGGTGGTACTCGTCCCGCTCGTAAGAGTTCTCTCTGCTCGTCTCCAGCGAGCGCTGCGGGGTGGTCAACTGGTGGGCCGCGGACCGGAACTGGGACACCGAGGAGTTGGCGGCCTGCCCCACGGG
Organism: Timema shepardi; assembly: GCA_902151425.1. NCBI lineage: Eukaryota > Metazoa > Arthropoda > Insecta > Phasmatodea > Timematidae > Timema > Timema shepardi. Next base: position 11,532 of record CABFVX010009888.1, on the reverse strand, counting down.
GTAGTTGAGGTCCGAGGTGTAGTCGCTGTCCTCCGAGTATCCGGCTGGAAGCGAGGGAGCGAGAGTCAGGTGAGTTTCCCTCGGGGTTCGGTCGTATTAGACACACACACAGAATACAATCGTTTCTTCAGAAATACAGTTCGAATGCAATTGTTACAGACAGTTTGAATACATTATAAACTTTCAAAAATTGCACCCGTCAACCTGTCAACCATGACCGACCAGGTTATATGTGCCGTGTGGGGGGGGGGGACAAAAATCCCCCCGCTATCTATATATGATCTGTCCCCTAATTTGGGGATCCAATAGACAAAAAAGAACTTTTATTTCATTATTGCTTTAAATGTTGTTTTGAAGAACCCCTAGAGGTTGGAGAAAATTATTATTTCAATCACTTTTTATGTTTAATATATGTATGTATGTAAATAGAGATTAGGTTGAAAAAATCTAAAGAAAGAAAGAAAAAGAAAATTAGCCATCCCTATTTGATTAGATTTTTATAAAAACGAACATACTGTATTATTTATAGTGTAAAACACATTTCAGAAATCCGTTTTTAACAGAAACCATTAGATCAATTATTTTTTAAATGTTAAAATTTTTAAAGCTAGTTATTAATAAACTACAGTTGAACAATGGTCCACTATTGTGCAGCTTGTCACAGATCATATGACTGCTGCCGTTCAGGGTAAACGAAGTGTACATTAGTTAAAAGTTACCCTCCATCATTACGTTACATTATTCTTATCTTTGATATGATTATCGCTTTTAAAAACCACACTCTCTGAAAACTAATTATAACATAATTGCTTCACCGATTGAGGTGAAAATTGTCCAAAATGATAACATGAGGTTTTTATGTAATGTGATTTAAATAATGTCTCACGTGGTAAAAAATTGAACCCAGTTTTTGAATGAGTTTAATTTTAACTAATGAAATCATATAAAGCCGTATTTAACTCTCCCGATAAAAAAAAGGGAATGTTTATTCTTAAAAAAAAACCTTATCTTTCGCGGAACGAGTTTACACAACTTCCATTTACTGTAAAAATAAAAAGCGTGCCATCTAGGAGCAAGTTTGCCAACTATAAGTGAACAACTCTATCGAGCACATCTAGATGGCAGCACATGAGATTCCACATGGTCCAGACCTCTTTATGAACTTAATGTCGGGACCCAAATAAAGCTACGATTTTGGGCTGAATTTAGGCTACCAATTTACAACAGAGAAAAATGTTTAGCTACACTTTGACAACGACAAAAAGTCGATACTTGTTAAACACATATGGGAAAATAACCACGTAGTTATTTCATGGTAAAAATATTATTGTAAAATTGAAAATAAATATTGTAAAAAATATACCAAATTTGTAAAAGCTTGGCTTGACGCACGGAGTGGCATGCTCTTTTAAATTTGTTTTCTTTACAACATCCTGTTTACGCTTGTAAATAATGTTCGATAATATTTTAGTCCCGGTATGTTATTGAAACTTTGTCTTAGCCTAGTTATTATTATTATTATTATTATTAGCACCGCGTCTTACTACCCGTTCGGGTTATACGCACTTACGCTAATGTGTAATGGTAGGGTGATTGTGAGGTGAAATGGAGGACCTACAGTTTAACGTGGGATCCGAACCACGGTGGAGGCCTGGCATTCCCCACATTCACAAGATGTCTTGTCAGAGGTGAAGGAAGGGTTTGGTAATCAGATAAATCTTTGCCGGGACCGAGGATTGAAGCCCGGACCCCAGCACAGAAGTCCGACACCTTACCCCCTAGACCGCCAGGTCACCAACTGCCAATCGGTTGTATTAAATATATAACAGTACAATGATGTTTGTTGATAGATAAGCTGCTAAGAGTATCTTACACAAATTAATACCCGCTGTAAATCAAAGTTGAAGCTTGTATTTAGTTACTACTGTAACTCTATGGTTTGAACAGCCATAGAGAATACGTCCAATGAGGATGGAAAAGAAAAGAATGCCAAAGAGAAAGGTGGAGATTAAATTTGTTGGAAAAAGACCGCAAAGAGACGGGGGGACCAGATAGCATTGTGCAAGTGAGAGGAGAAGAATTATAACGATTAAAGGGGAAAGAGGAAGGCATTTTGATGACTAAAATGTATCCTAATTATCTAGCCCCGCCCTCTTATGAACGAGGTGAGAATTTATCATCGAATAAATAAAAAACATATTGTGTGCAATTGTGTCATTTACGTTTACTTCTGTGGCTAAAATAGTTCTAAGATAAAATTATACATTCCTTCTCATTTATTTATAAAAGAGATCGATTGTAGGGGATTGGTTTAAATGTTTTATGTTTGCTAACCATAATAATAAGTAACTGTGTCCTTATTGTGTTTGTGTTTATTTTATAACAGTACGTCTAGTATTGTGCTAACAATGGCCGTAATACTGCAGCTGTCACAACATGTAGTACTTACAGTGGCCGTATTACTGCAGCTCTGTCACAACATGTAGTACTTACAGTGGCCGTAATACTGCAGCTGTAACAACAGGTAGTACTTACAATGGCCGTAGTACTGCAGCTGTAACAACATGTAGTACTTACAATGGCCGTAGTACTGCAGCTGTAACAACATGTAGTACTTACAATGGCCGTAGTATTGCAGCTGTCACAAAATGTAGTACTTACAGTGGCCGTAGTACTGCAGCTCTGTCACAACATGTAGTACTTACAGTGGCCGTATTACTGCAGCTCTGTCACAACATGTAGTACTTACAATGACCGTAGTACTGCAGCTCTGTCACAACATGTAGTACTTACAATGGCCGTAATACTGCAGCTGTAACAACAGGTAGTACTTACAATGACCGTAGTACTGCAGCTGTCGTCTAGCCTGCTCTGCACGCGCCTCTTGGTCCATTATGCTGTTGAGCAGCTCCAACTTCCTCTGCAGATCTACAGCCTCCGTGTTATCAGGATCTGCACAAACACACACACGGACAAGCCATTCATATCACACAAATCACACGCTCTAAGACTAGCGCCTGACCGGGTATACTCCCCCCAGCCATTCAAGTGCAGCAAGTTGCCTTGTGACAGACTCTGAGCCCCTTGTGGTGTACAGATACCTCTCGCCATACAAACGAGGACCAGAGATTGCCTATTCGCGGGACTGACAGGGGTTTGGTTCAATATGAAACTAATTTAACGGCTAGTTTTTTTGCAATTTAATTTCAAGATTTAAACTGAATTGTTCTAAATTCCTGTGGTTAAAACTTTGTCTAAATGTTGGATAATGTATGTATGTATGTATGCGTTGTTGTTTTATTACGAAATCACTAATCAGTACTATTATTATTAGGTGTTATGTCTTACGACCTTTTGTCAGTGAACTTAGACCGCCAATGCATTCTTTACTCTGCCTCCTCCTTCAGCTCCCAGAATTGTCTTCTTCCCTTCAAGTCATCCAATATTTGAATCCTCCTTCCTAAGCTCCTCTTTCCCTCAACCTTTCCTTCTATGACATTGTACAAAAGACAGTTCCTCCTAAGGATGTGTTCGATCCAGTTTACTTTGTACCAAAGATTAACATCCAAAATGGTTATCTTTTCACCCACTCTTCTTAGGACTTGTTCATTTGTCCCCCTGTCTGTCCACCTGATCTTCTCTCCACTCTTCTTAGGACTTGTTCATTTGTCCCCCTGTCTGACCACCTGATATTCTCACCCACTCTTCTTAGGATTTGTTCATTTGTCCCCCTGTCTGTCCACCTGATCTTCTCACCCACTCTTCTTAGTACTTGTTCATTTGTCCCCCTGTCTGTCCACCTGATCTTCTCACCCACTCTTCTTAGGACTTGTTCATTTGTCCCCCTGTCTGTCCACCTGATCTTCTCACCCACTCTTCTTAGGACTTGTTCATTTGTCCCCCTGTCTGTCCACCTGATCTTCTCACCCACTCTTCTTAGGACTTGTTCATTTGTCCCCCTGTCTGTCCACCTGATCTTCTCACCCACTCTTCTTAGGACTTGTTCATTTGTCCCCCTGTCTGTCCACCTGATCTTCTCACCCACTCTTCTTAGGACTTGTTCATTTGTCCCCCTGTCTGTCCACCTGATCTTCTCACCCACTCTTCTTAGGACTTGTTCATTTGTCCCCCTGTCTGTCCACCTGATCTTCTCACCCACTCTTCTTAGGACTTGTTCATTTGTCCCCCTGTCTGTCCACCTGATCTTCTCACCCACTCTTCTTAGGACTTGTTCATTTGTCCCCCTGTCTGTCCACCTGATCTTCTCACCCACTCTTCTTAGGACTTGTTCATTTGTCCCCCTGTCTGTCCACCTGATCTTCTCACCCACTCTTCTTAGGACTTGTTCATTTGTCCCCCTGTCTGTCCACCTGATCTTCTCACCCACTCTTCTTAGGACTTGTTCATTTGTCCCCCTGTCTGTCCACCTGATCTTCTCACCCACTCTTCTTAGGACTTGTTCATTTGTCCCCCTGTCTGTCCACCTGATCTTCTCACCCACTCTTCTTAGGACTTGTTCATTTGTCCCCCTGTCTGTCCACCTGATCTTCTCACCCACTCTTCTTAGGACTTGTTCATTTGTCCCCCTGTCTGTCCACCTGATCTTCTCACCCACTCTTCTTAGGACTTGTTCATTTGTCTCCCTGTCTGTCCACCTGATCTTCTCACCACTCTTCTTAGTACTTGTTCATTTGTCCTCCTGTCTGTCCACCTGATCTTCTCACCACTCTTCCTAGTACTTGTTTATTTGTCCCCCTGTCTGTCCACCTGATCTTCTCAAGTCTTCTCCACCACATTTCAAAGCTCTCCAGGTTTTTCTTCTCATTAGTTTCAAACTCAACTTGCTGGTCAGCTTCCTTGGTCCTGGCGATCCTCGACCTAATGTCCTTGGTGCAGTAGACATCCTTTGTCGGCAGACCTCACAGGTACTTCAACTGCTCAATGCTTTCCAATTTTGATTTTAACCGGCTCTTCATTTTTTGAAATCACCATTACTTTTGGCCCGTGTTGATCTCCATGCCATATCTTCCCCTTATTTCCACCAGCCGGTCCATCATAACCTGTACTATTTTTAAAATACTAAAGGTCCAAATCCCTCTTTTACAAGTTGATAAACGTTTAACAATCATTCAAATGTATTTAGCTGAGAACAGATTTTTGGAACTAAATGTTAAAGTCACCACACACACATATATAATTAAATATAAATAATAGTTGTACCAGTTATGTTTGAAAATAATGTGTCGTGAATTATTAATGCAAAATTATAACAATTTAAAATAAATTAACAATCATTATTATTGTTATATTATATTATAACCCTAGTAGAGGAACCAAAGGTAAATTATTCTTTAAAGTGTTTGCGTTATTTTGTATTACTAACAAAATAATACAAATTGTGATATTGAAATACATGTATTACGTCTTATAGTGGTTTCTTATTTCGTAATGAATGTATTATAATCATGCCATGTTGGTGTCAAGGGGGGGTGGTTGGTGACATTTCTCATGGATGCGACGAATAAAGTCTCTTTCATATACCAGATAAGTCCATGTTTTCATATCTAGAGAGAGAGACGTTCCATGATTTGACATATAAACATTAACCCAGGCCTTGTTTATTGAAAAGACGGTCATTTAATTTAATAGCAACTGTTTTGAATCCTGCTTAGGTGGTGTCTTAAGGGGCTGTGTTAATATTTGAAATTAATTTAAAGACAACTACCAGATAAATCGTGATATTATGTTATGTATATCAGTTTTGAATAAGATGATAATACTAAGATAAATAACGTAACGTAAATCGGAACACATTTATTTTTCTTAAAATATATTTCTTGAGCATGCGTTGGCAAAAGTGCGGGTCTTTTTTTTAAAAGAGTTATTAATCTTCTTACCCCATTTGACTGTAGAGTTACCTCAACGGTAGCGCGTTTGACCTTTACTCAGGTTAATTTATATATAAAGGAGCATTAACTCGCGTCAAGGAAATTCAATTAATCATTTTTCTACACAGACAAAAATTAGCTTTCAGTGCTTTGTTTTAGTATATTTTATAAGCGTAGCTGAGTTTAAAAAATGGTTTGATTTCAAATAGGTGATCATTGAAACTTATTCAAATCAAAGTTTATGCCCGAGGTCCGCCATTTACCGTGAGTTGTAAACATGGAGTTATCTGTTCGCGACATTCTGTGAGCACATGTGATGCGGTGCTTGTCAGTGCCAAGTGGGGGGGAAGGGGACAGACTCAGATATGTGCCGAGTAGTGGCGGCCAGTGAGAAGATTACTAGGGAAGTAAGATGTCTTATGGCGAGAACACGACAAGATTAAATTACAATAGTTTAATATTTCCTCCTCTACTTTGGGTTGTGAGGTCTGTTTAAAATATATTTGATATTTTTGTGTTCGTGATTGATTAAATATTATTTTTATGGCATAAATTTAACACCGAGCTTCAGCATATTTTTTATTTTTATTAATATATTAATTTAACATATTAACCTTGGTCATTAATAATCAAAATTGAAGCCCGTCTATAAATATTAAAAGAGGCCAATTTCATTTAGAAACTATTCCATGTTTTTAATTACTTAAAATAGCTTTATATTTTTTTAAGTACAAATATTTTAACAAACATTATATATAATATATTATCGTATATAACTATCAAATATGATTGTACAATTTTGAAAAATTGCCATTTTTATCCCCAAAATGATATTTTTACGAAAGCTAATATATGAACATATGATCATACCAGTTTTAAACGTGTCCTTGGTGATATAAATGTTTCTATTCCCTCCTATATTTAGGGATGGACCTGAACAGACCCCTTAAGTCATCGAATAACTACATCAAATATGACATTTTACAACATGGCTGGACCATCAGACAAATGTGAATGCCAGTCATAACAAACACTTTGGTTTTCTGGATTGATAAAACAACAGAAATCACCCCCCTAAAAACCTGTCCCACAATCCCACACACGAGTTTTAAAAAACCACGGGGGAAGGCCCAATCCCTGGTGACGTCATGACTCAGTTATGACGTCATAAGCGCAGGGCATGGATAGAGAGAGAAGGTATAAAGTTGATCGGGGTATATTTTCAAAGAGATCTTAAAAAGTTAAGATGATTTCAAAAATAGTAATATATATATATATATATATATATATATATATTAGCAATTGGCAAAGTGCCAACATCTCAGGAACACGCGCAATGGAAACATTTTGGTTCCAAAGCTTCCGATACAAGATTTGTGTTAAAATGATAAAGTCATACAAAATAATTAGCTTTTAATTACTATAAAATGCAACATATTATTAATGTTGGGTGTAGTCCAGAAAATCAAAGTGTGACCAGTTTCTAAATGATATTGAAGCAGAAATAAGTTTATTCCGAAGTTTTCATTGTTCTTTATTAGAGAATACAAGTAAAACACAAACTACTAAAAATTAATATTTTACGCCTCTTACATAAATTGATTGTATAAATGTGGCAATATTTATTTTCTAAACACAGATAGTAAAACTAAGCTACTCTAATGAACAGTTATAGTTCTGAGCACTAGCTACAGCGACATAGCCGTGTACAGTGTTGCCACAACAACTACAGCACAGCCAAGCGCGACGTTGCGATACAGCGCTCTAGATTACACTTGGCAACACAGCCTCTCGGCTAAGGCGAAATATAGGCGCAGATACGGCGGCTTATGCTTGGACTGTATGGTAGTTTTAAGATTGCAAGACTTTGCTCTGAACGTTTGGTGGTTTTAAGATGACACGACCTTAGAACCTTCTTCGAAACAAGACTAATAGTGGATTGTTTTGGAATAAATCAAAGGAGAGAGAAAATAATTGGCTAAAAGTTAACCTACTTTTCACAAACCCTAAGAAGTATCAAGCCTACCTTGCTTGGCTATACTATGGAGCCGCTCATAAGCCAGGACCATGGTGTAATCTGTCTAGGGGGAAGTATTGTGAAATGGGTCCCCATTAAACCAGTCGTACTAACGCTCATATCAAAAACATTAGGTTTTGTTCCACAAACTAGTTTTAGATGAGAGTATAACAATATTAGACTATGTAGAATCATATCTGTGAGGTATTTTGAAATGATTTATTATTAAAATAATAATTACAGGATACCTAATATTTTATTTAGGTAATAGAAGTCATGAATAAACAATAATGATTTAGATTAGTAATTCTAAACCTTAAATGTATTCCATATCGGTAATGTAAAAAGTAATAACCATTCCACACATGTTCAAATAATTACATATTAGTTGTATTCAGGCTAACACACTGCACAATGTTCAACCTCTACAAGATGATAAAGTGACTCTAGAATCTTTTACCCAACGTGAGGCATATTATAGGGCACTGGTAGCTCAGGACCTACTAGTACAATGGTAACCTAGGATATGCTAGGACACTAGTAACCTAGGAGACACTAGGAAACTGGTAACTTTGGACCTACTAGTACAATGGTAACCTAGGATATGCTAGGACACTAGTAACCTAGGAGACACTAGGGAACTGGTAACTTTGGACCTACTAGTACAATGGTTACCTAGGACCTCCTACTAGGACACTAGTAACCTAGGATATGCTAGGAAACTGGTAACTTTGGACCTACTAGTACAATGGTTACCTAGGACCTCCTACTAGGACACTAGTAACCTAGGATATGCTAGGACACTGGTATCTTAGAACCTACTAGTACAATGGTAACCTAGGACCTCCTACTAGGACACTAGTAACCTAGGATATGCTAGGACACTGGTATCTTAGAACCTACTAGTACAATGGTAACCTAGGACACTAGTAACCTAGGATATGCTAGGACACTGGTATCTTAGAACCTACTAGTACAATGGTAGCCTAGGACCTCCTACTAGGACACTAGTAACCTAGGATATGCTAGGACACTGGTAACTTAGGACCTCCTACTAGGACACTAGTAACCTAGGATATGCTAGGACACTGGTAGCTTAGGACCTACTAGTACAATGGTAACCTAGGAGACACTTAGGACACTAGTAACCTAGGATATGCTAGGAAACTGGTAACTTTGGACCTACTAGTACAATGGTTACCTAGGACCTCCTACTAGGACACTAGTAACCTAGGATATGCTAGGACACTAGTAACCTAGGAGATACTAGGACACTGGTAGCTTAGGACCTCCTACTAGGACACTAGTAACCTAGGATATGCTAGGACACTGGTATCTTAGAACCTACTAGTACAATGGTTACCTAGGACCTCCTACTAGGACACTAGTAACCTAGGATATGCTAGGACACTGGTATCTTAGAACCTACTAGTACAATGGTAACCTAGGACCTCCTACTAGGACACTAGTAACCTAGGATATGCTAGGACACTGGTATCTTAGAACCTACTAGTACAATGGTAACCTAGGACCTCCTACTAGGACACTAGTAACCTAGGATATGCTAGGACACTGGTAGCTTAGGACCTACTCGTACAATGGTTACCTGCTAGTACAATGGTAACTTAGGACCTACTAGTACAATGGTGACCTACTAGGACACTAATAACATACTAGGATCTACTAAGAAGTTTCCTTGGCCCGTCGGGCTATTTTACATAGCATCCTACTAATGACTGTCATCACATTAAGGCGCTAGAAACCACGTGGGTTTATAAGGTTCTTGGGTGGAGCTATTGTTATCAATATTAACCTTAACGCAACATCTCATGTCAGTATCTGAGCTACTTGGGCAGCCGTTCTAAGACACCGTCTCTCGGGGAAAACAGCCTGGAAATATTCTAAATCTCTGGTTTCATTTCTACCGATACATCAATATTTGACGGGAACGGTTCTCTGGTTGTTATTCTCTGACGCGAGTTATTCCCCTCGGAAAGTTATTCACACATTCCACGGAGTATCCCGACGTCCTAACGTGGTTTCAAAGCGAGCGTCGTAAAGGTTGGACGTCTGGTCGATGTTGAGTCTTAACGAATTATTTATTTGCCCGTCGATTCAAATCGTGTGACGACAGAGGAGGGCGGGGGGGTTATTATTGATTTTTTTGTTTTTTTACCGAAAATCTTGCGACGATGTTTTTGCACAAATCATATAAACAGGGTTTGTGACAGATTAGTTTTAATCGATCCAGCCCTTAAAACGACAAGTTTGACTTGTAAACATGTAAAGAGGCGCAGAGTTAAGGTCTGTATTCTTGCAGAGTTTTCCTCCCACGTTGACCTCAACAGTTGTTGAATATCTGTCGTCAGCACATTAGCATTTGGGGACAAACTTTTTAAATAAAAATCAAATGTTTTGATCAAATTTCGCGATGTTCATCTTCTGTTTACGTTAACAAGCTGGAGAGTTCGTCTGTTTGTCTGTCGAGAAGGTCGCACGATATCTGACATTCTAAAATCAGTAGCCGCTGCATCCCAAAGCCGGAATTGTAATAATTGGATTTTTTTAAATATTAATTAAAAACTGGTCTGTAAGAATGAAACAAATAGCCGAAACTATTGTTAATGCATCTTAGTGGGGATAGTCCCTCACGACGACAACTTCCGCACGTCCATCCTAGACTCTGCCTTAAACTATGAGTGAAGAATGACCCTGGGCACGGGGACGACTCCTGGATAGCTCAGTGGTAAGAGCAGTGGCGTACTAAGCCGAAGGTCCCGGTTTCGATTCCCGTGTCCAGGTGTCATTTTTCAATTTTCAGAATATGGTTTGTAAGAGATAAATTAATGAAGAGATTTTTTTTTTGTCTGTTTGAAGCAATAAAAAAGTGTTACACGGGGTAACCACGCAATCCAGGCAACGCCAGTTCTTCTGCTTGGTACAGATATTCAACAACAACTGTTGATATTGTCAAGTGTAGAAAATTAAACTAAGCTTATTTTTTGGAGCATTATTGTATTTATTTTGGTCAAAAACCCACCTTTTTTATAAAAAAAACCTTCTGAAATACTTATCTTATCTCACTATCCCTAACTTATCTCTTTGTGGTACTCAAATATTATTATTTGAACTGAGATAACCCTGCGTGAACAAAAAGAGGGTAAAGTAAGAGATACAAATTATTTCTAGAGCATTCAACGAACAGAGATAAAAAAAAGATGAGTTAAAAAATATGGCAACGAGTAACAAGTTGCCTATGTGTAAGAATGTAAAGGGGCGAGTGATGAGTGAACACGTGTTACAGGAGAGTGACAGAGAGAGAGAGAGAGAGAGAGAGTAGCGGGTGTGTACAAGTGTGCTCGAGGGGGGAGGTACAGGGTGTTCCAGAACAAGGTGCACCGTAGTATCATCCTCAGCGGGACTAGAACCCTCTCTCGCGTCACGAGGGATCAGTACTACAATTTGAGAAAAAGAGACACGTTTCTCGGAGAAATAGGAAAGCAATCTTCAAAGAAATTAATTTTTAAACGATTTATTATCAATGTAGAAATAATAATATAAAATTGAATGGATAAAACAGGAATTGCGATGACATTAGATAAATGTACTCAGCATCTTTTAAGATGA
>CABFVX010009887.1:0-16398 GCA_902151425.1 Timema shepardi | reverse complement strand
GATGAAATGGAGGACCTACAGTTTAACGTGGAATCCGAACCACGGTGGAGGCCTGTCATTCCCCACATTCACAATATGTCTTGTCAAAGGTGAAGGAAGGGTTTGGTAATCAGATAAGTCCATGCCGGGACCGAAGATTGAACCCCGGCCGCCAGCACAGAAGTCTGACAAATTACCTCTAGACCGCCAGGTCACCATGGGGAGGAGAAGCAGGAATAATATAAAGCACGGATGGTACTAATAATCCCCATCTGTTTTTTTTGTTATTATAATAAGTAAATAAAGCCACTTGTTTAGAATGTATCTTAGTTATTAATATGTTAGTAAAAACTAGTAGGATATTTAGGGAGTCGCGAGTAAAAAAAAAGGCTAAGAACCACTGGCTTTAAGAGTGTCAGTCAGCGCATTACTGGTTAATAATTCTTTACTAAACTTTGTTCTGTCACGAGCTCCTAGGTAAAGTCATTTATATATTTTGAGAGGCCAGGTGAATTGAAAATTATCCATCCTAAATGGTTTTTTACTCTTTTCCCATATAAATGCTCTTAGATTTCCTTTAAAACTCTTTCCTATCTATGTAGTCTAACGGCAGGGCACTGGGGGAATGCTAATAAGTTTAAAGGACACCAATTTGACCCTTTTCTATTGGCTAAAATAATAAGACTACAATTGGGTGACCTGGTGGTCTAGGGGTAAGGTGTCAGGCTTCTGTGTGGGGGGTCCGGGGTTCAATCATCGGTCCCGGTACAAATTTATCTGATTACCAAACCCTTCCTTCACCTCTGACAAGACGTGTAATATTCACAACTTGAGAATGTGTGGAATGCCAGGCCACCACCGTGGTTCGGATTCCACGTTAACCCGTAGGTCCTCCATTACATTTCACAAACACCCTACCATTACACATTAGCGTAAGTGCGTATAACCCGGACGGGCAGTAAGACGCGATAATAATAATAATACCTTTAAGCTCTGTCTTAAAATATGAGTTAAGAATGACTCTTAGTACGGGACCACTACTGGATAGCTTAGTTGGTGGGGACTTAGCATTAATTAGCCAGAGGATCTGAGCTCGATTCCCTTGTCAAGTTTTCATTTTTTTATTCATATAATACAATAACCAAGCATATTAAATTTGGTTTTATTCCCAAATATTATAATAAAATTAAATGAAACAGTTTTCTGAAATCCTATAGAATATTCATCAGATCGTAAAAAATGGTTATAGTCATATACAAACATAATATTAGATTCATACAATGCTGTTTCGTAAAGTGTTTTTTACTTTATCATATCAAGAGAAAAAATTGTAATCGTGAAAATTTGTGACTGAGATTTTTATGAATCTTTACGTTTTATGTGTGTCCAAACCCAAATAAGAGTAGTTTGCCATTATATCTGAACCATTTCTGTCTGTTTGTACTTGGATAAATATCTGTTTGATGTATTTTTTTTCAAACTTTCTAATTATCTAAATGCTATAGGGTGATATATCAGCATTTTTTTTAACCTAGCCTATATATTAAGGGTAATCTCTACTGTTAAATTATCTATTTAATACCAAATTTTTTGAAAATGGATCTAACGGTTTCATTTAAAATATTTATTTGTGGATTGTTTGAAATAACAAATAAAACTGTGTACTTGTTTTGGGAGGAGATATTGTTTAAAGGTAGTTAGTTTATTGATTACTTTTTATTAAATTAGAATTTTTTTTTTCTAGCGATTAGGTTTTAAATAGGCAACTTATATTTTTGAATAGTAAATAGTTAAATTTATTTAGTATTCTAAAAATATTCATTTAAATAGTAATCCCTAGTTAACTGATGACTGATTTTTATACATTTAAATTTTTTTGAAAGCATCTCTAACGTTTAAATTAAAAATTTCTATCGTGGGAACATTATAAATCATAAAATTATATATTATTTAAGTTTACTAACTAAAAAAAAAATTAAGGGTATATATTTAATACATATTGTATAAATTTTCAAATGTTTAGAAATTGGCTATAAAGATAGTTTTTCCATGATAAATAAGAAAACGATTATATTTTTTAAAATTTAAAGATAATTTTAGGGTGGCCTACAAAAATATACTTTAAAAAAAATTGAGATTTGTTAAATATATTTAAATGATTTGGATTAAAATTCATAATATATTTGTTTTTATGCGGAAAGCTTTTAAAGATAGTTTACTGAAATCTTGTTTAGAAAACTAAAGGATGATTTCAATCGCAAGTTTGACTTTATATCACAAGAGCTGAGATCATTGTATCAATCAGATTATTGGTAAAAAAATAGCCCCCATATGGGTTCTCCAAATGGGGGCTGGATTGGATTCCCATCTGCCGGGACGCCCCTCATTTCCCCTCTTGGAGAGAACATTTCAGGAATTTAACCTTGTGGGAGGGAATTTTGAACATCTGAACATAATTCTAAAGAATCGATTTTTTTTTAATTTGAAAATTTAATAAAAAATTTAATTTAGCTATAGCTGAACTCATTGAAAAAGAAAAATTATATTTCGTAGTAATTAATTAAACAGAACAAAAGGAAAATAAAGTTTTTGAAGAGGGAATGTGAGGAAATCTACATTTTATAATATTTATCTGTTATCTCAGATATTGATGATTCAAAGTTTCTAAGAGCAGATTGCAGTCAAATCATGAACACACAATTCTATTTTTTCGCCCATGTACACCAGGGTACATTGAGAGAGCATCAAATCAAACTTATAACGACTGTGTTGAGTGAAATAGCCTCTTCAATATCGCATTACAAAAAAAATTCAACAAGTCGATCTTCTTCAATAGATTGTTAGTGGACCTTCAAAGGACTGTTCGCGGACCCCATGCTAGGAACCTCTGATCTATGTAATATACATCAGGACCCTTTCTTTATCTTTCCTTTGAACTGTTCATGTGTAAGAGGAATATAAGCGTATTTGATTTTAAAATTTTATTTCGAAAAGATACCAGTAATTTAAAAAAAAATATATTTTCGTCTCTAGCACAAAGAAACCGTTGGTTCAAATTACAGCCAAGTGGAAAATGATAATGACAAAGGATACCTACCATATCATCTGAAGTAAAGGACGTTCACAAGATTAAAACGATAAACCACGTACTCGATCGCAAGGATTTTTATTCCATTTTAAAGAGTTTTCTTCTCTTTTTTTTCTCTCTGTTTCTTTCGAGAGGGGAAACTAATTTGAAATTGAACCTATCCTGCCCTGTTACGGGTAAATTGTTTCGCTAATTGTAATTCGCGTTCCACCTTTTATCTAGAATCTTGTGACAGAACTATATATATACACAACAGTTGTTATTTCTTGAAAAGGGTGTTTGTTAACACCTAATTTAGTTGTGTTGTTACTTGTGTGTTTTATTTGACATTCTGCTACGAGTGCAAGAGTTACTTATATCGTCCAATTACTTTAATATATTATCTTAATCTTAAGGAATTAAGTCAATATCCACATAATTGGGCAAGTATATTATTTATCTGGCTCATATAGTTTGTTTTGCTGATGACTGAGAGTTCGGGGCTCAAATTCTGGCATAGTGAGCAAAGAATACTTTTATTTAAATATAAATGATGGTTTTCCACTCTCCCTCCACGCAAATTCGGGTTTACTTCCTCTAATTCAACCTTCCCAATTCCTAATCCATTCGAGTAATTAGTACTTAAAGCGTATAACCCGAACGGGTAGTAAGACGCGGTGGTAAATATTAAATTAAAAAATATAAATGCCTTTCTAATCTCATTTCAATTTATATCATTATTTTTTTTTTGTATTTTAACATGTCCTAAATTTTCCTTTTAAATCACGTATTAAATATTTCAATTTTTTTATATTTTATTGTTTTTAGATTTTATGGTGACCTGGCAGTCTAGGGATAAGGTGGCAGACTTATGTGCTGGGGGCTTGGGTTCTCGGTCACGGTACAGATTTATCTGATTGCCAAACCCTTCCTTCACCTCTGACAAGACGTGTATTAATCACAACTTGTGAATGTGTGGAGTGCCAGACCTCCACCGTGGTTCGGATCCCACGTTAAACTGTAGGTCCTCCATTTCATCTCACAATCAGACTACCATCAAACATTAGCATAAGTGCGTACAACCTGAACGGGTAGTAAGACGCGTTGGTAATAATAATAATTTTATATTTTATGTTTAGTTAATAATCTTTTCATAATATTTAATTTGTTTTATATATAGTACACTAATCATATTTTTCTTTTTTCAATTATATCTACTAGGTTTTAAAATATTAATTATCCTTTCTTAATCTTATCTTTTCCCGCATCTTACTTTGATCTTTTCCCGCATCTTACTTTGTTTTTTACATTTTTTATCACTGTGTATTACTACCAGTTAGAGCTATACGCATATGTACTAATTACGCTAATGTATTATAAGAGAGGAGGGTTTAATTGAGATGATGTGTATTCACATTTGCTTGGAGTAAAAATGAAAAATATTTAGGGAAAACCATACTCATTACACACAACAAAGATTCAAACTCCGATCTCTCGGTTATCGGTGGTCTAGTCTATTGTGAGTGTGACGTCTATAACCATGCGACCAGCGAAGCAGGTTCGCTCCTTACTAAAAATTATGTTTTTCAGAATAAGTTAATTTAATAGCAATTTATAAATGAACATCTTATCAGAAAATGACTTAAAACAAACCTAGCCTATAGACAACACCTATTAGGTTAATACACTCAGATTTAGATAGAAAATAACGTTTTTGACAGTGGGCTTGGTAAATTGGGTCCTGTCTGCCAAAACTATGTCAAATTAGGTCCCGGTTAAAAAAAGGGTATAGGTAAAACGGGTCCCGTCTTCCGTCAACCAGTTTTTGTCTTAGAAATAGGTCCTTTTCCATAATCCGCTTCTTTTTAGTCCCTGTACGTTTTGATTATTATTATTATTTAGCATCGCGTCTTACTACCCGTTCGGGTTATACGCTTTAAGTACTAACTACGATAATGGATTAGGAATGAGAGAGGTTGAATAAGAAGAAGTGAACCCGCATTTGCGTAGAGGAAGAGTGGAAAACAATTTAGGAAAAACCACCCCCAGTTGACCCGACCGAGATTCGAACCTCGATCTTCCCGTCCTCAGCAGTCGAGCTCAACACGACTAGCGCGTTAGACAACTACGCCACCGAGGTGGGTCACTTTTTGATAAAACGTACACATTCGATGGAATGGTTTTCAAAATTTCAACATAATTATAAATATTAGGGTGTTTGCTATAAAATGAGGCATTCTGTCTTGAATTAAATGATTCGTAACTGTTGGTAGTGCGATTTGTTCTTGCTGTGAATTCAGTCCAAATAGTGTGAGGAAATACTTCATCTGGTTAGATGTAGGTATCGAATACGTAGTCTGTAAATATTAGGACTTACCCCTCTGTGGGTAGAACATACATCAAGTCTTCGATGAAACAATCTTCAATTTCTTCTGGATTCAGGAAAAGAAGTACAAAGAATTATATTTTTTAATTTGACGGTCTCTGAATTTGTTGGTCTTTTTCTATTGCTAGAGCCTGAATTTTTCGCCACCAACTTTGCCCCAGATGGAAAGTGACAGCCTCATATTTTGATGCAGTGTCAGACATTGCTCGAGCAGTGATGTGTACGGATGTTTCCAAATCTATAAATATTTGCTTACGGTAAAGGGTCAAATCACGTATATTGCAGTTGGTAACAACATGGAAGAAAGTTTCTGCATAACTTTTAGTTTTCTTGTACGGTAGCAAACAGAATACGATTGGTACGTACACATCATTTAAAAGTCCGTGGATGGTGAAAATTTGTGTAAAAAAAAACTTGAGACAGCTTCTGAAAGTTCTGTCAACATAGATCACACACAGCCATCAGACATAACAATTGCAGATTAGATTTTGATTGAGGTCTTATCATTAACCAACTTAGCCGTTGCCTATTAATTTGGTTGTTCATCCATTTTTTCATGGTTTTGCTCAATAGAACTTTCAATTATGCAATTGTTATTATTAAGTTTAATTTAATGCTTACATGTAGACATAGTGCAAGTCCGTCGTTGAATTCCATCCTTCAGAAGTTTGCGATATCTAAACTTTAACCATGAAATATTAACAGCGTCTTATTATTTTGACTTGTCATATCTTTCGTTGTACCGGACTGAAATGTATTGTGTAACTGAGCTCTGATGTCATGTAGGCCAACAGCATAGAAAAAAAACTGCTTTGAACTGTTTAATTGCCAACAGCGAAAACTAAAAGGGCACTATATAAATTTGAGACAGAATTATTATTGTAGATTATGATTAAGTTTTAGCAAATATAATAATACTTTTCAAACTACAGCTGGGTATAACAATCGGACACATTTTGCGTATCCATTTCAAGGTAGTGGGGCCCATTTTATGTATTAGTGAAAGAGGACACAGCTCTTGGACTAAATTTACGTGGCCTCTTTGACAGTAATAAATCTTATCCAAAATGTGTTCATGTATTTATACATAAAGCCATGTGATCTGTAGCGTTTGGTGTTTAATACAAATTTTTAAGAACATTATAAATTTAAAAAGAGATTTTAAAATATTATTATTGTTAATAAAGAATACATAAAATTTTTTTTTTTTAATACTCACAAATTTGTTTTAACATGTTTTAATTTCATTTATTTTATTTACTTTTTGACCGAGAGATTATGATGAATCTTTGCGTTTTACGCGTGTCTGAACAAAAAAATGTTAATTTTACAATTCTGTTTATCCCCACGCCTGTCTGTCCGTTCATCCTGACCACATAACAATTTGATGAATTTTGTTCAAACGTGATATCTGGATGTTATAGGTCAATACTTAGGAATATTCTTTATCTTAACCCTAGATCTCAAATTAAAGGTAATTTGTTTACTGAAAACTGATTTTTTGAATATTAAATTTTTCTAAATGGCTTCAACTATTTTGTTTGGAATGAATGTTTCTGGAGTTTTTCTGAAAAGTTATTTTTAAAAATTCAAAATATTTTTCAAATGGCTCTAACGATTTTATTCAAAATGTATATCAAAAATTAATTTTTTATATGACCAATATATCTTATATTGTGGGGAAAATTTGTTCAATGGTAGTTTACAAAACACTATTATTTTTTAATTTGAATATCTAAAAAATTCACTATGATGATTTGGTTTTAAATATATATCCGTCAATGGTTTTACTATATAACCTAATTATTTTTCTTAAAAAATCATTTTTTAGTAGTGTACCGATGGCTGATTTTTGTTCATATTTCTCTTTTGTGAAAGTACTTTAACAATTTTGTTCAAAATTAGTATCAAGGGCTATTTTACATGATCAATAATATTGTATGTTTAATTTTACAAGATAGATTAATTTATAGGTAGTTAATTTTCTTACGCCACATTATAAGAAATTGATTTTATTTTAAATTGGCCTTGTGGATTAAATTCAAAATGAGTATATTGGAATAGTTTTTTATTATAAATAAGTTTTTTTACAATCTAAAAATAATAATATTTAACACCGCGTCTTACTACCCGTTCGGCTTTAAGTACTAATTACTCTAATGGATTAGGAATTGGGAAGGTTGAATTAGAGGAAGTGAAGCCGCATTTGCGTGGAGGGAGAGTGGAAAACCATTTAGGACCCCGCCGCCCCCAGTTCACCCGACCGAGATTTGAACCTCTATCTCCCCGTCCTCAGCAGTCGAGCTCAACACGACAAGCGCGTTAGCCAACTACGCCACCGAGGCGGGTGTTTCATCAATTATTTTTAATAATTTTTATCTCAAATTATTCTAGTCATCAACATTAGATGATCATTGCATTGTATTATTGTTATTCTATAAGTATTGACAATACCTATCAAAAGTGACAAATTCAGATTCCGTGTTTTTGCATATAGATACATAAAATAGTAATAGTAACTTTTAAAGCCGTCAGATATGTCTATTCATAGGAAAATAGAGGTATTCACCAACTTTTTTTAATAAAACGGTGCGCTTTTATAAACATGTATATGTCATATTCATTTTGGTTTCTAGAATTGTATAGTCTTTGTCTCACAAAAAAAGAGAGGGTGATGTAGCTGACAGGGATTAGAACATAGAGACAAATATATATATATATATATTTCTATGATTAGAATCTTTCCTGCAACATTACATTTTTAGCACTTTGGGTGGAACACAAGTTTGAGCTTGACCCAGTTCTCATATATACCTACGTGTACAATAAATATCCCTCCATCCGTACATAATTTCATTTAGCGAGAGAAAAGGAAAATATATTTGAAAAAAAAAAGTTAAACGGACTAAAAAAGTAACAAAACATAATTAAATAAATAATAACAAATTGTCAGGTAAAAAAAAAGTTGATTTTATATTATAAAACTGATGAAAAGCATTTTGTCTGAACATAACTAGGTCGGTTTTCATTGATTACAATTTTGTTTTTGATAGGTTGGTAAACTCAAAATGTATCTACTGCTACCATAGGATGAAAGTGTGGTCTTGTTTAGTTGGTATGAGGAATCTGTGATAAATGATTCTATCCATGTAACCGATGGGTGCATAAAGTCTAACGAGAGAGAAAGAGAAAGTTACAGGAAGACGCACAGACAGTGGTTTTGTGGTTAAAACATTAAACTTTCAGTAAAAACAACCCAATCAACAATTATTTCAACTGTGCTTTTAGCCAGACTAATTTTAGTTACTAAACTATTTTTAATCAATTTGTCATGAAGTGTATCACCACACTCATTTTAATTAACAAATTATTTTAATCAATTTACTATTAAGTGTGTACAGTAGCCAGACTCATTTTGGTAACTAAATTGTTCTAAACCCATTTATATTGAAGTTTATCGGCCAACAGATTTTAATTCTTAAACTATTCTTAAATAATTTACTATGGATTATATATCCAGAGTCGTTTTAGTTACCAAACTGTTTTTAATTAATTCCCCATCAAGTACGTAACCAGACTCATTTTAATTACAAAATATTTTTAATAAATTTACTAGTAATTGTGTAGCCATATTCATTTCAATTACCAAACTGATTTTTATTAATTTTCTATGAAGTGTTTAAGCAACGAGATTTTATTTACCAAATCTACATAAAACTTATTTTATTTACCAAAATTATTTTAATAAAATTAATATAATGATAAGCCAAACTGAATTTAATAAATCTACCATTAAGTATACATACACACTAATTAGCATTAACTTACGCAACTTCGTTAATTGTATTAAATTATTGATTTATTGAAGTTTATTCTTTGATGTGTAGATATTGTCAGCTATTACTCTAAGCCTACTATAATTTACTTGATTACTGCATTAAGGCTACTATAATGTAGTCAGTTATTGCTCTAAGACTATAATGTAGTCAGTTATTGACCCAAGGCTACTATAATGTAGTCAATTATTGACCCAAGGCTACCATAATGTAGTCGTTTATTGCTCTAAGACTATTATAATGTAGTCGGTCATTGCTCTTAGGCTACTATAATGTAGTCTTTTATTGCTCTAAGACTATTATAATGTAGTCGGTCATTGCTCTAAGGCTACTATAATGTAGTCGTTTATTGCTCTAAGACTATTATAATGTAGTCGTTTATTGCTCTAAGACTATTATAATGTAGTCGGTCATTGCTCTTAGGCTACTATAATGTAGTCGGTCATTGCTCTAAGACTATAATGTAGTCGGTTATTGCTCTAAGAATATTATAATGTAGTCGGTTATTGCTCTAAGAATATTATAATGTAGTCGGTTATTGCTCTAAGACTACTATAGTGTCGTCGGTTATTGCACGAAGGCCACTAAAATGAATGAATAGGTGACCAACTCACCATTCAAATGTCGAGTCATGAAAGAGAATTTCACGAATTAATGCCGGCTTTTCTTAAATAACAAAGATACCTTTCAATGATGCGTATTATATTATAGAACTGAGTGTCTTTCATTATGCTTTAAAAGTTAATATAAGTTCAGACACTTTAAACTTAAATACGGATATTAGTACAGTAAAATAATTTATCAAACTAAAAGTTTTTGGGAGGGAAATTTCCGTTGTTTTGAAGAATTTTCTATTATTTCATATAGATGTGAAAGGATTTATTTTAAAATAAATGAGTGAATTTCTTTTGAGTTGTCTATCACTTATCAATAAATATTTTATCCAAATGTTTTGTCTCATTTAAAAAAATATTTGAACATTATAATAGTTTTCCTTGTGATGAAGGGTATGTAAAATTAAAATTGCATAGCTAAAGATAATAAAATTTATGTTTTCATTGCTTAAACATTTTGTTTTATCAAAAGAATATTTCACCATTCACCATTGTTTAGTTAATTTATTCTCATGAAGGATATTTAAAAAAAATTGTAAATAAATGTGTAGCTTACTACAAGAATAATATTCATTAATTATCTTCTCAATTTTTTTTCCTTTTCAGTAGAGTGAAAAATTAAAAGTTTTTTTTAATAATTCTTAAGAACACTTATTTTTACTGTCTTTCTCTCTCTCTTTATACTCGTATATTGTTCCCAAGGGTTTTTTTATTCTTAAAAACACATTTATTTCATTTCCTTCTGAGTGGACAAGACATTTGCTTTAACACAAAGGAATACTGAACTCTTTCTTGTAATACTTTGAAAGTATTTATTTTTATCAAACTGTAATAATTTCCCCAACAACTCCTAATATAAAACTCTTTTTTTTGGTAAGATTCATTTTGTAAAATTAATAATCAGATATTTGTTTCGTTTTGACATTTTCTAAGATTTTTATAACTTAGTATAGTTGCCCTCCCTAACTGTAAGAAATAATTTCTAGTAAAGTTATGTAAACATTATATTTTGCTTTAGATGAGCTCAATTATATAGTCAATGTGACAGAAATAATTCATATTTAATCACTACTTTAAACTACTTATTTTTAAACCCACGTCTTACTACCCATTCAGATCATATTCCAACGTATTAATTACACTAATTTGTTAGGAATTAGGAGTGTTGAGTTTAGAGGAAGTGTACCTGAATTTGCTTGGAGAGAGTGTGGAAAACCATTTAGGAAAAAACTACCCTCAGTACATCTGACCGTAATCGAACCCCAACCTCTCAGAGTTTGGTAGTTTAGTCTATTGTGAGAGTAGCGCTTTATACCGTGCGGCCACCGAAGCTATAGACCAAAAAAAGTTATGTTACCGTTCAAATCTTATTCCAAGGCAAATTAGATCGGATTAGGCTTAATTGGTACATCCAGCCGCTGGGAAGGTAAACCGATATAGCTTGATTTTTTATGCACTATTAGATCTAATTATTCTTAACCCATACGATTAACCAACTTGGACAGGTTTCATCATTCACAGAACGCGTGCAAATGTCAGCTAACCTAACCTAACCTAACCTAACCTAAACCTAGTCTGGCCCAATATAATTGTAGGCTATACTAATAGTTTATCCTATGATCTAAGCCAAAATTTCAGGATTAACGCCTTTAGACTAGGCTAAACTAGTATTTCCTGAGGCTCTAAGGATATATCAATTTGGCCTAGTCCGATCTAGTTTGTCCTAGAATCGGGTTTGGATGGTAACAGTTATAAACTTTATAATATAAGGGGTAAGGCTGATGAACGTATAGATTAGAAAAAATATATTAGCACCACCGTGAAGAGAAATTGGAGAAACCATATTAGCATAAAATTATCATTTGTGGAAATCTAGCTCCAGATATTCTGGTAGAAATTATAATCTGAACCGTGCCAATATTAACCATACTTTAAAATACAACCTTGACTAATATTAACTACACATTGAAGTAAAATATGTACCAATATTAGTTCCACGTTTAAGATACAATATGCCCCAATACTAACTATATGTTGAAGATACAATATGAAGCAATATCAATTAGCTACATGTTGAAGTTAAATATTATATATCATAACAATATTAAATATACATTGAAGTATGATTTGTACTTATATTAACTATATACTGGAGTACATTTTTGACCAGTATTAACTACACGTTAGGATACAATCCGTATCAATACTAACTAAACGAACGTTTAGGTTCAATAGGTACCAACACTAAATAAACGTTGTATAATCCAAAACAAAGCTAGCCACACGTTAAAACACAATCTGTACCAATAATAACTACTTTATAAAGTTCAATCTGTACCAATAACAATTACTTTCTAATGTTCAATATGTACCAATAACAATTACTTTCTAATGTTCAATATGTAACAATAATAATTACTTTCTAATGTTCAATCTGTACCAATAATAATTACTTTCTAATGTTCAATCTGTACCAATAATAATTAATTTATAAAGTTTAATCTGTACCAATAATAATTACTTTATAAAGTTCAATCTGTACCAATATTAAGTACCGTATATGTTAAAATAAAACTTGTGCCAAAATGAACTTAATTAGGCCAACATAGGCCACACTTGTCACTGATATTTAAAAGATTTGACTTTATCATTTTCTCTATTTAAGTCTTTGATTGTTAACACTGGTCCTAAAACACAAGAATTATAAAATATGAAATAATACTGAAATAATTTTCCAACCCCGCCGAAATCAAGAATTGGAACATGGTCCCATAATAACGTTCTAGTAATCTTATATCTCCAGAATTGAGTTAAAAAACCGATAACCCAATTCTACTTGGAAAATTACGTAGATTTCTTTTGAGGTAGTTTCATAAAAAAGCTTTTTTTTCTTGTTTTTTTAGAGAAGTCCTCCATAAATCCGATTGTTGAAAGTTTATTTTCTTATCTTCTTCTGGTATGTCACTCTTCACTCCAAGGGGGAGGAACGTAGGATGTACAATTATTTTTTGTATGTGTGTCTGTAAATAATATAAAGTTTTATAGATCATTAATCTAACCCTGAATGTTCCAGCTTCAGAATATTACGATAAGGGTTCAAAGACTTTGAATACATAAACAATTATCCCGTATACACATTAACGAGAGACGAGATGTGTAACCTCCCCTATTTATGTATTCTTATACCCATAAATAACAGACAGGTTGGTTACAAGAAAGTTTTATTTTTATTCAAAAAAACTACATAAGGCTCTATGAGAGAGTGAGGCATGCCAAGCGTTAGGCGCTGTGTCCATACACAATGGCCGAAGAGTAATAATAACACAACAGAAATGCGAGATGCCTCCCCGAGTTCACAAATGGCCAATCAAACAATTTAAACGGTTATGGTTAAATTGACCCTTGGACAAATCTGGTAGGGATAACAATAATGATGAAAGATGGCGTTGGTAAACCCTAGATTATGGTAATATCAAAAGGACATATGCTATTCACCAACGGTGACTCTCAATTTATCAGAGTAAAAATGTTCTAGATAAAATAATTTCTTAACAGCCATAAATGGGCGTAATATAAATATACAACAATAATAGAAACATTCATTATAGTTAGGAAGACTAACGTCAAACATTTGAACCAGAGTTAAAAGAATATGCACGCCATCTCGTGGGCTGTGATTTAACCAACAAAAAATAAATCTTCGATGTTTAAGAACCACAGATAAACTTCCCATTAACAACACGAGGTATAATCTTAAAACATTGGATTTGAGAAAATTACAATATACTACAGCCCAATTCAACACAGGACCATAAATGGTGGTGCTCTAAAACGTAAAAACATCCGTGAAGGGGATAAAAGAGTTTCACTATCAAACAAATATTTTGGGTTCAACCGTGCAACAGTATTACGTTTAGCCACAGTCTTTAAGAGAAATTCAGGAGACCCGGTATAGATAAATAAGGATTCAATTTATAATATAACATCCCAAATGGTAATTTTGAATTATTAATGCCAAACTGAATTTAGAAATAAACAAAGATAAATCAATCCAAGACCAAAGTGCCTCACCTAGCGGTCGTATTGCAACGTGTACTGTCACTACAGAGTTCTGGCATTATATACACACGCTTGGGGTCATTTGTTCTCAAAGCGCGGGAATTAAGGATGGTTAGAGGAGTAAGGGAGGTAGCACTATTCTGGAATATGCTCACAAAATATAGGCATAATTCAAAAGCGCACTGAACCATAGTTATGTTATCTTCCAATCACCGCTGTCAGCGCGCACCCAACCTGCGCATATCGACTGTCTATTATTTTCTTGGGCGAGGCACAATTAGAGGTGAGCAGTGAATTATGATCTCACTCTGAAATGAGTCGTGCTGCGATGTTGTTGTGGCGTGGAGCCTTGTCGTGACGAGTTAACTGGGGCAGAAGCGGTAAGCCAAACCTTCCTCTTCTTTACGTGTTGTAACAGATTGTTACAGATGCATGTGTCATATTATATAAGTATTAAGCAAAGAAAGCTCATGGGTGGGAAGATGGACTGGACGTCAGGATCGCCTAGTCTTCTTCCCTGGAACATGGGGTAAATTGGACCTCGAATATTTGACGGGTATACTAAAGTCTAGTATGCATTTGGAACAATATTTGAAATATTCGTTTGTAAACTGACTCTTTATGTTTCCCAAAGGATCCCTGGGGCTCACAAACATAAATACACCTTTTGCAAACATGGTAAACGGAGCAACTCAAATTGTCTACAAACACGGGTAACAGAGCTACTTAAATTGTTTGCAAACATGGGAAACAGAGATACTTAAATTGTTTGCAAACATGGGAAACAGGGCTACTCAAACTGTCTACAAACACGGAAAATAGAGCTAGTACTCAAATGGTTTGAAAACACGAGAAACAGAGCGACTAAGATTGTTTACAAACACGGGAAACAGAGCTAGTACTCAAATTGTTTGAAAACATGAGAAACAGAGCGACTAAGATTGTTTAAAAACATGGGAAACAAAGTGTTTAAAATAATTTGCAGACAGTTAAACATGGTTTGACGTAATTTTTTTTAATTACAAACATTTACTATGCTCTCTACCAAACTGCATATGAAGGCCCTCTAACTTTTTTTTGGGCTTATTATTAGCACTGGGCCTTATGAGCTCTTACTGTAGAAAAAAATCTTATCATGAAACAACCAAAACTGACTGTCAAGAAATCATTAGGAAGATCTAGACGCTGATGGGAGGATAACATTAGAAGGGGGGAACTGAAAGAGATAAGTTTTGATTAGGGGGGGGGGGCTGGGTAGAACTATCTCAAGATAGGGATCGATGTTGTACTTTTGTAAGTGTGTTAATTAACTTTCAAGTTCCTAATGCCATAGAGTAAGTAAGATAACTTTATACATATTTCTTTTAAAACGACCCCGTTTTTACGATATTTTTGTAGTCTTCAGATGTCAAATCCTACACTGGAGTATTGGTATTAAATATTTATATCAGTTTAACAATTATTTAAACTGTCCGAGAAACGACAAACTAGAATTGAACGGAAATATCAAGAACTGATGTGCCTTGCAGGAAAAGCAGAATCAAGACTGACCACTTTGCTTGATGTCAACAATGTTGGCAAACACGTCCAGACAAGCAAAAGTTGTTTCTTGTAGCTCATTTGAAATGCAAGAAGCAATGTTCTTCTCTGGAGAGCACAAAGTAAACACGGAAACCTATTTGCAAACAGTTTTCAAACATATCACAAACTATTTCTGAAAAACAAAAAATAAATACTATGCCATATTCACACAAACTTTCTAATAACTTGTATTAAAGTTTAGAAGACAATTTTCAAATAAATTATTTCAGTAAATTAACCTTAAGAAATTTTTACTTATAAAAATAATCGCATCATCTTGTTAATCAATATAAAACTTTTTATATCTACATTTTAAAACAAATTATTAGTTAAATATTTTTATCAAATTTTTAACTTTCAAAATTTATTTATTTTAAATTATCATAAAATTATTTTTAATTCATAAAAATTAAAACTTATTCTTAGTTATCATGAAAAACTATTCCCACATACCCACTTTGATCTCTCTCTTTAGTGGCAGTTTTGAAAAATTTCCAATATTTTATATTTTATCTTAAACTATTTTTAAATTAATATATTTTAGAAAAAACCAAGAGTCATTAATTAATATCATGTAAATTAGTACCCTGATGATTCCACTAATGAACAAATTATTGTAGCTAAATTTTTTAAATTCAAATTTGAAATAAATTGGCCTTCAGTAATTTACTGTAAAATCATTCATTTATAAATAAATATATAAATATATAAAGAACAGACTATGGTTACTGAGATACTAAATGAAATTGTTGAACTACTTAGACTGATAGTGACTAGACTGGACGTGTATCGGACTGGCTCAAAAAACGACAGAACGGAGAGTAGAATGAGGATACCTCCGTCCAAACGTGCAAGGAATATGAAAAGGGCGGCAGC
>CABFVX010009886.1:0-16406 GCA_902151425.1 Timema shepardi | reverse complement strand
TGATTGTGAGATGAAATGGAGGACCTACAGTTTAACGTGGGATCCGAACCACGGTGGAGGCCTGGCACTCCACACATTCACAAGTTTTGATTAATACACGTTTTGTCGGAGGTGAAGGAAGGGTTTGGTAATCAGATAAATCTGTGCCGAGACCGAGGATTGAACCCCTGACCACTAGAACAGAAGTCCGACACCTTACCTCAAGACCACCAGGTCCCCGAAAAGTATTTATTATTCCTGCTGAAAGATTTGTTATGACATCGAGGCACAAATACCTCTTAACGCCTCCAGAGGTAGCGGTCAAAACGCTGGTCTAGACGAAAATTTGTTTTCTAACTTGATAACAAGGGTTTCATTGAAAGTCGCGGTTGCTAACGTTTTAACTGCTAGCGTAGAAAAGGCCTAACGCACAGGACAATTCTAAAATAACTAACATTCAAGTATCAAATTAAACTAAACTATTTCTGAATACTGGTATTTTTTGGCACCGCCATCTTACTACCCGTTCGGGCTATACGCTTGTGTACTAATTACACTAATGGTTTTAGGAATGAGGAATGTTATATTTATATAAAGTGTACCCACATTTGTGTGGAAGTATAATGGAAAGCCATTTAGGAAAAATCACCCTCAGTACACACGGCTGAGATTCGAACCTTGATCTCCCTGTCGTCGGCAGTCTAGTCTACTGTGGTAGTAACGCGTTAGAACGTGCGCCCACCGAAGCGGGGTTTTACCCTGTTTTTTTTATGAATTGGGAAGACCCTGAATTTGATCTACAAAGGGTTTTGACGTTATTAAACACTCTTCAGCCTCAATAAATTGGTTTTTAAATCACCAAGAGCGATTCTTGGCAAACTTGATGTCGCTGTATGAAGCGAGGTTCTAAAAAGCGAGCTAGAACGTAACAGCGCAAGACGCATCCTTTCTCCCGCCACCCCATTTCCTCCTCCAATCCCACGTATTTCCTTTGAACCCTGTACACACGATACACCTTGATCTTGTGTTTCTCCCGACAAACTCACGCTTCACATCCATAAAACAATAAATAAAAGATCTAACAATTGTATGTAGAAAAACTCGTATAGAGAGTAATAAATGGGTGCGGTTTGAAAAGGAATCCAATAGGTCAATGTGAAAGAAGCGGCCTACGTTGGTTTGGAGCGGCTGAGTTTGGCTCGAGTGAAGAAGCCATTATATGAAGGTAGAGTGTGTGGATCAAAAGGCCATATAATACGTGGCTAAATGTTGTAGACGAATGTGTGAAAAATAGAAACATTAGAATTTTAAGAATAAAGGAGAATGTATGACTCAGTCTATGGATGTTGTTGAAGCAAAGGGAGTATGTAAAGATAGGGAAGTGTGGAGTAGGTTAGTGAGGACGGATTAAGTATGGAGTTGTTTTTTGAGGTATATGCATAGTTTCTTGCCTACCACATAAGGAAAAGACGTGATTATATATGTATGTATGTAAGTATGTATGTAATGTATGTATGTATGTATGTATGTATGTATGTATGTATGTATGTATGTATGTATGTATGTATGTATGTATGTATGGATGTATGTATGTGTATGTATTTATGTATATATATGCATGTATGTGTATATGTATGTATATGTATGTATGTATGTATTTATGTATGTATGTGTGTATTTATGTACACGAAACACTATTGTGTAACATAATGTAGTACATACAAGATATTGAGGCCGCAAAGTTGAGCCACGTGGACACACAAGATTGAGAAAAAGATTTGCTTTGCACCACTCATTGCAAGTATAAAATATCTTGTACTATGTGAGAAATATAGCACGTCCTATATAAGCAATTTTGATCGTAGTAGACAGAATTGGAGTTAGATAATCCTGTATACTAGACATTTATATTTATTAAGAGCCACCTATTTGATCAAGAAAAATAGAGATTAATATAATAGTAGATAGGAGCCCAAATATACACGGTTAGAAAAATCAATTTTAAAATAATCCTTGCCTTTAGAAATTATTAGTCAAATATTTAATGTAATTACTATATTTTTTTAAATTACTCACTAAATATCTATCTATAAAAAAGGGTAAATAATCCGTATTGATATAAAAATATTCTATGAAATTGAATGTGCCGAGTGAAAAAGCAACTATACTCTGATATTGGTAGCAAGAAATGTTTTGAACATACGAATATATATTTGCAGTTAACGTTAGTAACGTTTTACGATATTATTATTTGTTTTATAGATCTATCATTCACTTTAGTGGCCGCATGGTCTAAGGCACTATATTCTCAATAGAATAGATTTGCGATGACGGGAAGATCATGGTTCGATTACGGTCGGGTGTACTGAGGTTGGTTTTCCCTAAGTATTTTCCCATTCTCTTCCCACGCAAATGAGTCAACTCTTCCTATAAATCCAACCTTACTCATCCCTAACACATTAGCGTAATTAGCACATAAGAACATAACCCAAATGGGCAGTAAGACGTGGTGCTAAGAAGAAGATAATATCAATCGCAAGAGACAGCTATATATAACATTACCTGACGTATGAACAAATCAAAATTATTTTAATTACGTTTGTAACTGTCAGTGTTCATTCATATAAGAATCCTAATACAGAGAAAACTTGAGTGAAATCAAAGTGAACAAGATATTGTACATATTTTTTTAAAAGTGTGTCGTGTGTATTGGTCTTTAGTAGTAGGAAGTAACACCCTCTTCTTTCCTCCTTCCCCTGTATGTTCTCCCCCTTCCCTTTCTTGGATGATAGCTGATCCCCCTGCTCAAGGAACAACCACGAATGTCGTCAGGACAAAAGACACATTTACAACGTACACTCTAACAACACGAGGGACATGCTAATTGTTTCGGTGCGCGCACGTGTGTGTACGTGTGTGTGTGTGTATGTTTGGTGCACATTATGTATTCACTCCTCATGGGGAGAAAGAGCTGTGGAGGGGCGGGTATTGTCATCAACACAGGCTGAGAGCGACAGAAGACATGGTCGACCTTTTAAGAACATTATCGACCCCGGTCTAGCCTGCTGGATTGTCCGGCTTGTACCTACCACCCATTTACAGTAGCCCCATGGCTTCTTTGGTGCTGACTGAGAACGGACAGCTGACGGTTTTGAAAAGTTACCAGACAAAATTATTTATCCCTACGCCGGACCATATGAACTGCAAAAACATGTGTTTAACAGCTGTAACTTCTGACAGTCAAAGTTTAGGTATATATCTAAATGTTGACTGTCAGAAGTCAGCTGTGAGCTGTCAGTCAGAACCAAAGAAGTCACGGGGCTACTGCACCTACCGTTAACTCTCGTATTTATATAATTAATTATGTTTTTTATGAATCTCGTATTTATCTTCACTTTCTTAAAAATATGGGCGGAACCATTCACTTTAGAGGAGAGATTTTTTTTATGTACCTATCTATTTTATCACCGCATCTTACATGTTCAGGTTGTACGCATATATGATCAATACTTTATAGCAGTGATTCTCTAACTGGGATACGCGTGCAACTTTCAGGAGGTACGCGAGAAGGTATTAAGAGCGTTCACCATAGCAGGTCTAGCTCAGCTCCCGACTAGCGCCAAGTGGAATTAAAAAGGAAAAGAAAAAACCTACGGTATGCCAGAAATGTGTGCAGTACATTCGTATTCGAATGATTACTCGAAATTTTCCGCGGTGACGATGGGGAACAAAGCGACAAAGTTTCTTGTTAATAACTACAGTATGTCTCTGTTATGATAGAATGAAGATTTGTGTACAGTACTTATCTGTGAAGACATTCTAAAATGGTCAAAAAAACGGACTTTTCACTTCAGTTTTTATACAAGTATAATTTAATATTTCAACAATGTTCAGTATTAGGAACTTATATTAACTCTTTATCTCCATTCATGTTTAATAATAAATTATCCACATGTGGTAGTGTTGGTGTAAATTTACGATTTCTAGCCGACTGTATCACAGAGTTGATTGACATGTGATGTACACTCTCAAAGGAAACTTGGCAAAAAGACAGAATAAAACGCGGTGAGGAGTTTTCGAGGACAATGAAGGATACTTTCTCTTGTTACCCGTCATTCGGGGAAATGTGTGGGGTTACATTAAACTCTTATAGTCATGACCAAGGGATAAAATATTTAAAATAATAAAGTTTGAGAGACATTGCTCTATAGAGTATGGATGAAGAAGGAAGTATTTTAGAGAGAATCTACCTACATTTGTTTGAAAGGAGAGTGGTAAACCATTTAGGAAAAAAAACCACCCTCAGTACACCCGGCCGGGATTCAAACTTCGATCTCCCCGTCATCGGCAGTCTAGTCTACTATGAAAATAGCGCGTTAGGCTACGCGGCCACCGAAGCGGGTAATATTAAAGTATTTAAACTAAATGTTTTATAAGGAAAACGTATTAGCCGTGTTTAATTATCGCTGATGTATAACTCTCATCCCGGTCTACATGAAGTAGCTCGAGTAGGTAAATACGTCGTAAATTTATTAAGTCTAACATGTCACCGGCCCTACAGTGGTAAATAGGTTGAACAAACTTTACTTTTCCTGAAACAAGGAGAAGATTAAAGACAAAAAAGCTCATTAGTTAATGGTTTCGACTTCATTCATTTTTAATATCTTTTTATAAATACACTAGGGATAATACATGACAATTTTACGGTAAATTTAAAAATGATTTTTTTTTCTGAAAATGTTTCGCATTGGTGGTTTGTGACCAATTAAGAAGGGGCTGGATTGGAGGTCGAGGGGGTGGGGTGGTACTTAGAGCCTATTATAATTATAGGCCTACATAAAGTCAACAAATAATGGTTTGAGGGACAAATGGGGGCATAAGTTGTTAGCGAATACTTAAGTCCAACTTGAAACTATTTTAATTAACTTATTTGTGATATAATGAAAAAAAAAATTATCCGTGACATTTTCAGATTGTTAAATCCCAGGTAAAAGAGATAATGATAGCAAGGTAGAAACCTTTACTTATATAAGGCAGACCCAAAGTTGGTACTACATTCAACCACCAAGCAGTAGATTCGATACATGAATGTGAGAAAATAACTATAATCGCTGTTAATTGTTTATTGGATTTTTTTTAAACTGGAATTTATTTTAAGAAAAAAAAAGCAACTGAAAATATACCATGGTAAAATAAAGGAAAAGTTTCCGTAAAAAATCAATAGGGGAACATTTTATGGTAAACTTTCCATAGTGGAACAATTACTATCTCACATCTACTATCGAATCTGCAAGACCATATGTTGATTTGTGTTCATTTTTGGCAGTCAAAACTTAAATATATATATATATTTTTTTTTTACCTACGTCTTTTTTATAACTGTTTTTACTTCTGATAGTTTTCAGTCCCCCCATCCCTCACTTATATGCTGAATAAACTCAACTATATATTGTGAGACCCACTTAGGATACCACGTGGTCTAACGCGATATCCTCGCAGTAGACTAGACTACTGATGACGGGGAGATTGATGTTCGAATCTCTGTCGGGTGTACTGAGGGTTTTAAAAAATTGGTTTTCCACTCTTCCTCCACGCAAATGCGGGTACACTTCCTCTAAGTCAGTCCGGTCATTATTAGGACCCCAGCTACTGTTAAAGGCGCCCAACACCTTAAGTCAGTCGGTATCGTGTATGTATACTGAGCTAAGGGGCCCGGGTTCAATTCCCGGAATGGCCGAGGAATATATTATTGGTAAAATGTGACTTTCTCCTTCCACAATTGATGAATTAACGGCCGGGGAATTGGATGTTATGCCTGTTCTATATATCAGTTAGCTTATAAGCCGTGTGCTTATATATTATTACTATCCTCATTAGCACCTCGTCTTACTACCCGTTCGGTTTGTACGCACTTACGCTAATGTGTAATGGTAGGGTGATCAGTTTAACGTGGAATCCGAGCCATGGTGGAGGCCTGGCACTCCCCACATTCATAAGCTGTGATTAATACACGTCTTGTCAGAGGGGAAGGAACGGTTTGGTAATAAGATAAATCTGTGTCGGGACCGAGGATTGAACCCCGGACCTCCAGCATAGAAGTCCGACACCTTACCCCCTAGACCACTAGATCATCCGTGTGCGTTAAATAGCTCAAATTAATAAATACTGTTAAAACAAATACAGTATGTTTATCCGACTAGAATGAATTGTTTGATACATTTCGTAGAACTATTAGTTGATCACTGGATCCTACCATCCATCCATAATATATGCAAATCTTCACTGGTGCCGCTTACCACTAAGCTATGGAGACAGGCTTTGGTCATTATTTAGTGATATGAGAAATACAACACACTATTGAAGGATTAAAATAAATGTCCAATATGCATTATTTTGGTTATTTTTATTTTAACAAACACCTGTGCGTCTTTAGTCCAGTTTTCTTAGTAATAACATTCTTAAATTTACCTCTGTGATCTCGGGGTTAAGGTTCTCACCTTAGGACCCGATATTTGTGGGTTCAAACCCAGCTGGGGTCAACGTATTTTTCTTAAGCGATACAAATCCGGAGCACAACTTCCTTCGGAAGGGAATTAAATCCGTCGATACCATGTCGATTGTG
The DNA here is from genome assembly GCA_902151425.1 of Timema shepardi. Classification (NCBI taxonomy): domain Eukaryota; kingdom Metazoa; phylum Arthropoda; class Insecta; order Phasmatodea; family Timematidae; genus Timema; species Timema shepardi. Next base: position 9,805 of record CABFVX010009886.1, on the reverse strand, counting down.
GCATGTGAAAGAACCATTGAAGTTATGGGAAAATACTTTTACCGGCAAAATTGGTAGGCCTTTTCCACTCTCGGGTTATAACATATGGCGCAGGTAGCGCTAACCAGCCGAAGGACTGAGTGAATACCCAGCTCCAGATAGATAGAAATCACATCAAACAAACCTTCAGTTTGTTGACTTTAAAAGAAGGCATTTTCTTGAAGGACATTTTTATTACCAGAACCCTACTTTTTAATAGGATACTGGTGATTTATAAAAAAAAGGCCTTCCAGATGGCTATTAGTAAGAAAATCGGACTCTAGTGTAATGGAGTATCGGAAGACTGTTTCTTAGAGGATACACAAAGACGCGTCCTACCAACCACGTGACCTCCTCCTGTAAAGTCTCGACATTTAATCGATAGGAACGATCGAACGCTGTTCAATAAACCATGAGTGTCTTGAAGGTAGAGGCGGTCGTGGTTTGGAGTTCACCACGCTAGCATGCTACAACCCTACCTACGGCTAATTATTTACTCCGGACGTTAAAAGGGTTTGGATGCGGGAGGAGGTATGAGGGTGTAGGAGAGGGCAGATGGAAATATGTTGGTTGAAAATAAGCCTACCCATCTCTCGGTAACTACGTGATTTTGAAAATAAAATAGTGCTTTTAAGGTAACTGTACAGGAAACGTGAGAAAATGTTAGTGTTTTTGGCAGTTTTAGAGCAAAATATTTTTTGGACAAAATTAATCAAATATTTCTTCAGTGGAAAAATAAGAATTTAAATTTCTTTCAAATGGTGATATCAACAATAATGTTTGAATATAATATGTCAAGAGTGTCCTGAAATTTAATTACAACTTTTTATCTTCATTAAAAAAGGTTTTAGAGAATGTGGCTATGATCATGAAATATTCAATTAATTAAATAGCAGCATGTGAAGAAAATTAAACTATCTTCGTATAGAGGCAACATTTGATTTATTTTGACCTAAAAAGGTTTTCATATAAAAACTGCAAAAAACACCCTTTTTTCTCGCTTTTCCTACATAGCCCACCCACCTTAAAACCAAGGTTTTTAACGGTTCAATCTAAGGGAAAGAGATTGACGAAGAAAAAGGAGAGGAAAGGTGGTTTTTAAGCGATACCACTTTTAGCGCCCCGTGAGAAAATGTAAATAGCCACTATATTATGTTTATCCGATTGCAATGAATAATTGTTCTATATATTTCATACGGTAACTATTTTTTCTTGCATTGTTTCTTACTACCCGTCAGGGCTATATGCATATAATAAATACTAGTTCCATGGGGCTAAGGGTCTTATAATATAGAGGAAAATAAACACGTATTTGTGTTGAGGTAGAGTGGGAAACAATTTGGGCAAAAATCTACTCTCAGTATATCTGTATGGGATTCGAACCACCTACCTCCTCAACACTGGCCGACCAAACCAGACGAGATTTGCGATTTTTGTCTTCGTGATTTCCTATCTGGTTGGTTGGATTGTTAAGTCGATAATAGCGAGTACTTGCCTCAAAACACGAGACTAATATATACACATATATATTATCATGTATTATCACCACGCATTACTACCCTTTCAGGTTATTCGCCCATATACTAATTTATCTAATGTGTTATGGATTAGGAAGGTTGAATTAATGAGAATTCTACCCGCATTTGTATGGAGTGAAAGTGGAAAACCATTTAGGAAAAATTAACCTGAATAAACCAGACTGGGATCGAACCTCAATCCCCCAGACATCGGTGGTCTAGTCTATTGCGAGAGTGACACTTTAGTCTATGGGGCTACCAAAGCACATAAATATATATTATTAAATTCATACTTAAATTAACATTATTTGTTAACTTATTTAGTCGGTTAATCATTAATTCAAATATTGCTTAAAAAATACATTTATTTGATCTTCCAGCGCTAAATTTCTTTAACAATCATATCTTAGTATCAAATCAGGCTGTCCGCAAATAAATATACTAAAAATTATTATAAACACATAATATACTATGCTCTTTTATCTTGGACACAATTCAAGTTTCCTGAATTTCACTAATTAAAAAAAAAAGATAAATATTTTGCAACAAAAGAGAAACACAATTCTTCGCAGCCAAAATTTATATTATTCTACTATATTAGTGCTGTTTTGTAAGTATGGATAGTATCTATCAACAAGAAAAGCTACATATCAGATGGCTTGACGTATAAATATGAAATATGTTTTAGGAACTTTTTTAACGGCCAAACACAGTTCCTCAAACCAAGAACAGTTTTAAAACCAAGGCTAATAAAATTTCAGAACATTTCCCAGGAGAAGAATTAACTATATTATGTTCATGCTAAATACAACGGTATGACAAAGTAATAACTTTAGTTAACTATCACAATAATATTAGTAATTTTAAAACATAACCTACAACACATACGGAACCACTTAAAGAGAAATCTAGGAAAAACATAAACTGATTTTGGTAGGAAGAACAGTATCTGATAGTTACTAAAGCTACTAAAACCATTTTAATATATTCATACATCAAGTCATGTTATATGCAGCTGTCCCGTTTGATAGACATTATTAATACCTATAAAATAACACTAATAATATTGTAAGATATTATCAATGTTGACCGTAAAGAACAGTAAAAAAAAAGCTGCTTCAAATATTCATTAGTAAGAAAATCTATCTATATTAGAAACACCTTTAACATTTCATGTGGTTCTAGAAAACTGGGAAGCGTGCGCAATGAATATTGAGTTTGTGATTAAATCGAGCTTCCAATAATGGTTTCTCAGAACAAACTATATATCAGAGAGGCAGAGACCTTTAAGAGGGATCGAACGCCATCATTTTTAGAATTTAGTAGGACTATCCAAAAGAGTTTTTACAACAAAAACACCTTTATTTGTAGAGTAAATCATCAATGTAGTTTTTTTAAATAAACAAATGGTTCATGTTCCACTTATGAAATGTTTGGTTAAATTTAATCTTTTATTTCAATTTAAAAATGTGTTCCTATTTAAAATTCGTTCCAATTTTAAATTCATTTAAATTTAAAAATTCGTTCCTATTTAAAATTCGATCAAATTTTAAAATCATTCCAATTTAAAATCCGTTCTGATTTCAAATTTGTTCGGTTTTCGAATGATATACTGTCCTCCGCGTTCCATTAAACGTAACAGTACAAAGTGCATTCACAACATTTCAGACAAAGCTCTCATTTCTCTCGTTAATAGCAGGCGGTCTTATACATTTTGTAAGCATGCAATGTGGATTCTATTCTCCATGCAGTAATGTTTCATAAATATTTAGTTTGAGAATTGTAGACCATTACGTGAGTGCTAAAGATATGTTTTCAATTCGCTTTGATTCGTCATTCACAATTTTTTTTATAGAAATATCAACATTTATAATTAATGTTGTAACATTAATATTATTTGTAATATTTTACTATCATACTACATTTACAAAAAAAAAGAGGTAATATGCGAGTTTATGGACGTACAGATGTAGTTATTACATATATTTAAAAGTTAATAATATGTTTAGGTTAATATTTGCACACTATTGTGACAATACTATTGTTGAACTTACATACTAATGGAATAGGATAAGTAAAGTGAATTTAAATCAACCTAAAACACACTCGCCTGGAAATTGAACGAAAACCTACAACGTCTATGTATTCTGTACCAATTAAACTTAAGGTCGAGTATTGTGCATTTTTATGTATTAAGAGTGAGGAAGGTAATATACATATATATATAATCTAATTTACGTTAAGATAATGTGATGTACCTTTTAGGTAAAAACATCCCATCCTCCTATCACCCAGCCGGGATTTGAACTCCAACATTATTATCACAATCAAAGTAGACGAGAGACCTCTACAATTAATCTGCGCTCCCACCTAGCCAAACCAGTAAATCTTTTATAGGAGGCCAACAATAAAAATGTATTTATATTTTTTTTTAGCATTGTCTTAACTACATTTATTATCACTTTAAACCTAACAAAACTTAATTCATCTACATGGCACTCTACACATTATCGTATTTGAACCATGGCTAAGGGTGCTATCAATTTAATGTGGAAGTGTAGGAAGGGTGTGCTAAGGGCAGTAATTTTGCAGTTTTTATATCAAAATATCTTTTTGGTCATAATAAATCAAGTAATTATACAGTAGAAACATTTCATTTAATTTTCCTCCTATGATGAATATCTTTCAAGGGTGTCCGGGAATTTAGTTACAGTTTTGCTCTTCATTTAAAATTTTACATTTTTTTTTTTCATCACGTCTTACTATTCGTTTGGGTTGTATGCTTATGTACTAATTACGGAAATAGGTGAGGAGAGTGGAAGTTTGAATTTATATAAAATGTATCCACATTTGTGTATAGTGGTGAACCGTTTAGGGAAAAAAAAACTTCAGTCCACCCGACCGGGATCGAACGACGATAAAGCAGTCATTGGCAGTCCAGTGTTTTGCGGGAGTGATGCCTGAGATCATTCGACCACCGAAGCGGGTTGTTTATGATCTAATGCCACCATGCTCATTAAAGATATTCATTAACTTAATATCACCATGTGAAGAAAATTTAATAATGTTTCTACTGGATCAATATTTAATTTATTTTGGTAGGAAAAAAGATTATATGTAAAAATTGAAGAATTACTGCCCTTACCTTCGCTCCGAACTGAAAGGTAAATATCCTCAAATTTTGACAATCCTATGGAAATCATAATGATATTGTTTAAAAACCATTAAAACAGTCCTCAACTATCTCAGAATGTTATATTGTAACCTTATTTATTATTTAAATAGACTATTTCAAGAAAGCTATAGGATATGTATATATCTAACCATCTATTCTTACATCTTGTGTGACATTTCTAGTAAAATCTCGTTGAAAATTAGCTAATTTTACCTTTTAATGAATTTATTAAAACCATAAACTATTAAATAAAAGCGTCTTGATTCATTTAACTTCAACATGGTGTGAATCATATTATTGGTAAAACTTATTCTAAAAAATGCGAGATTTCTAGAAGTATGCAACGTATCTCAGTTATATAATAGACAGTCCCCTTATCATAAACTATTTCTAAGATACTCCCTTTAAGTTTTCTGATTTTATTTGTGGTTCAATGAACATTTAACGTCTTCGTGCTCTTAGTAGATACACTACCTGAAAATTACCCTGAGGACAGCCCACAAAACATAACTTCAAACATTTTATGGGAGCTCTGGGATCCCCCCCNCCCCCCCCCCCCTTCAGTTTCTAAACCATCAGGTAATAGAAGAGATACTTTCCCTCACATCATAAACCGTAAACTCTAGTTTTATCTGTAGTTAAATTCATAAAGGCGTAATATACATTATCCGGAAAACATTATGGAAACTTCTTCATCCCTTAGACACTAAAATTCTACCTACTCACACTATAGTTTAGATTATTATAAAATTAAATATGTAATATAAATATAATTTAGCTCTCCCTTTTCAAAATATTATTTAAATAAAAAATTTGCAACAATTATTTTTTTAATTTGCCAATTTTTATTTTCTAGTAAATATGAAGTAAAGATAAAATATTTTGACACCCATAAAATTTGCTGTGGATCCATATATTTATTTATGCGTTTATACAAAAACGTTAAGGTTGGGCCATTTTTACCAATTATATTTAATTAGATTTCTAACCTATCTCAGATCATGATGAATATAAACAAGAGAAAAACAAATTCATGGAAGGATTTTTTACTAAAGCAACAAACCTAAAAAAAGAAGTATTTGTTTGAGAATGCCTACAATTATTTATATTGAATTTCTCTTGCCTTTTAGATGTTAAAAGCAATATTTCATATTTGAGGCGATCTAAAAAAACTAAGCAAATAAAACAAAACTTAAAGAAAAAAAAAGTCCCTTGCACTTCATGTCTTACTACCCGTTCCAACTGCCCACATATTTACCCTAATAAATTAAGAACGGGGCATATATAGTTTTAGAGAAAATATACCAGAATTTACGTTAAAGGATAGCGGAAAACAATTCAGGAAAATTCACTCTTAATACTTCCGTCGTGGATAAGATTCAAACCACGACTTCCTCTTCACTAGACGAGCTTTATACCTAGTCTACGTGCCCATCAGTGACCATGTAGTATTGATAAAAATATATCACACTCCAGCTATAACACCGTCTGTTATACCATGGATTTGGATAAAGGCTTACAACGGCTCCAACGTCTTTGAAGGTAAATTTTTATGCAGTTAGTTTCGCTAGAATATTTTTTTTTAAACTCCCATAGTGCCAGCCCCCAATCAAGTTATACAAACTGAGAAGGCCATCATCTGCTGGCGAGGTCAGTGCCAACTTTTGTGGATAGAGGGTGTCACATTTTCCGCACAACAATCCCTCCAGCCATTAATCTCAGTTTTCTAGTCTAGAGCCGTTAATTTTTCATTCAAGTAGCTCCGGATGCAGAGTCTGATCCCGTTACAGACCCACTGCCTCACAAAAAAATCTGAAAGCACCATCGATCGAAGCCAGGACCTTTATAACTGTGATCAGGAACTATTTTATGACTCTACTGGAACATTATTTTTTTATTTTGGTAAAAAAAAAAACTTCCCTTAGCTCTTGTTAAACTCTATGTCTACAAATGTACAGAGTAAGTAATTTATGTGGTAGTAAGTTTCAAACGAGATTAACAGACGAACAGGTGATGACACAAATAAAGATGAAGATTCAAAAGGTTCAGATAACGTGCCGTACATCTGGAGGTCTTGGATCTCATCCAAACAGTATAATCTAGGGATGTTCAATGAGCCTTCATGTTGTTCAAGGTGGTTCTCCTTTGAGAATCATGCGGAGAAAAAGTTCCGTCACCAAATCTTTTGACTAGCTTTTTAAAACTTGAGTTATATCCAAGTGGTTTTTAGTATATTATTTAAAGCTTAAACTAAAGGATTTATATTGGAGGAAATCTGTCCACTTTAATTTTAAAAGGTAAATAAGAAAACTATAGTAATACATCAAATTTGGTTTAAAAAAATCATTCCGTGTACATTCAAGTTGGATTCATCTCAATCTTCCCTCCAAAAGCAAAATAATTAAATGAGGACTTTACGTTTGGTGCATATGCCACTCACTATGCCACTTAGAATGTAAGGAAGACTAGGAAATTTGAGGATATGGGAATGAAGTTTGTGAGGAGCATGTTAGCTGTCGTAGGGAGAAACAGGATTAGAAATGAAGTTATTCAGGAGAACAGGGAGTTAATGAGATAGTAGATGAAGCAAGATTGAGATGAAATGAGGATGAAAAAAGAGAGTATGCCAAAGAAAATTATGTAAATGAAATATGTAGTAAAAAACACCGCAAGTGAGGCAAGAAATAGATGGACGGAGCAAATAACAGAAAGTATGCAAGTGAGGAGAGAAGAATGTAAGCAATGAAAGGACGAAAAATAGTGGAAGGATAGATAATGATGGAGGCATTTTACTAAACTGACCCGAGCCACAGTTTCTTGATGTTTCCAAAAGGTTTACTGTTGCTTACAAACATTGGGAAACAGTTTGCGAACGTAGGAATAAGAGCTTATAGCATTGTTTGCAAACAGTTAAGGTCCTTTGTCCTGTCGAGTGTAACGCTAAAACCTATTTTGTGGGATAGTCGGCAGGAAGGTGAAAGGCGTGGCATTGCTTCAGAACCGACCTAGGTACCCTTCCGCGTCAACAAGAGCAGATGGATCACGGAAACCATAGATGGTGCTAGCTACCGGACAGGTCTTGCGGAAAAATCACACGTTTGTAAATATCAGTTTTCACGAGAACGAGTAAAATATTTATGTTAATATTTTCAACACCCCTTCTAAGATAATGTATTGATGTTTATTAATTGTAACATTTTCTTATTTTTTTGTTGAAAAATGTCAATTTTATCGATATTTTATCACTTTTAAAACCATAGAAGAGGTGTGTGTATAAAAAGTATGACTTAATCATTATTATTATTAGCACCGCGTCTTACTACCCGTTCGGGTTATACGCATATAACTTAATCGACATGCTTTTATTCTTGACCAAACCGTTTCCAAAAATAAAATTGCAAAACAATAAAAATTCTTTAAGATAACTGTTTGTTCCCATGGCTCTGCATTTCCACGCCAAATGAAAAGGGCCAATCGCCTTAAAAAATGGTTTCTCGACCAATTTTCGATTTAAAATCATTCTTATTCTCTCTGCGAAACTGCATACTTGTACTAAATACGTCTAGCTTTATTTTAACTTCATTAGCACTAACTGAGAAATTTTTACAGATTTTATTTAAAACTTTTAGTTTTTGACGCGATTGTTATAGTCTTCAAACGTCACATCCAACAACATTGGTATGAAATATTTTTTATCAGTTTAAGAGATGTTTCAGCTGTGCACGACATTACAAAAAATTATAAACTAAATAAATGATGTGTACAGTGTTAGCAGCAGAATCAGACTGAATCACTTATTTTTTTATATTTATCAACGCGTCTTGCTGCCCGTTCATGTTATACACTCATGTACTAATTACGCTAATGAGCTTAGAGATGAGAAAAGTTATATTAATAAGAAGCGTACCCACCTTTGCGTGGAGGAAGAATGGGAAACCATTTTGGAAAACCACTCCCAATACACCTGACCGAGATCCGATCCTCGGTCTCCCCGTCATTGACAGTCTAGTCTACTGCGAGACTAGCACCTTAGACCACGCGGTCACCGAAGCGAGTCTCTTGTCACGGTTAATCCAGTATATTGCAAGACTGATGTATTAGATCACATAACCACCGTTACAGGTACTAAGTTTTTTACAAACCAATTTGCATAGGAAGGGTCTTTAAGAAAATACAAACATATTTTTTGCTGCCAAATATGATAGAATTTTACTGATTTATTAGTTGGTTTTTTTTTGCCAGCGTCAGTGGCCGCATGGTCTAAGGGGTCACTCTCTTGTTAGACTGGCTTACTAGTGACTAGGAGATCGGAGCTAGAGTTTCAGTTGGGTCTAGTGAGAGTAATTTATTCTTAATGGTTTCCCACTCTCCTTCCACGCCAATATAGGTAGATTACCTCTAAAATGCTTATTTCCTCATCTCTACCCTATTAAAGTAATTATCAAAAATTCTTATTACCTTAACAGTCAGTAAGACGTGGGGATAAACTAGCCAGTAAACAGAGCTCAAGCTTATTTTGAATAGAGTATAGCCCGCTTCACTCTTGTTAAGCTAGACTGCCGATAACGAGGATATCAGAATTCGAATCTTTGTCTGGTATACTGAGGATGGTGTTTCCAAAATGATTTTCCACGTAAATGCGAGTAAACTTTCTCTAAATATAACCTTCATCATCCTAACACATAAGTGTAATTAGTGCCTAAGCTTATAGCCCGAATGGGTATTAAGACGTGGTGCTAAAAAAAACATATGTACACCAGGCTTAACGTGAAAGCTAGCGGACAACCCTTTACTGACTATGGGCCTATTATTTTATAGACTAGGTCATTGTGGAAACTTGCAAGGTTAGCTCATTGTCTTTCGGGGTAAAGCTTGGTTCACACGTTCGCCGAAAAATAAAAAGCAGAATCTGCGCAGTAATTCACACACAGTGTGTTGACTCATGATGCATTGCAACTCTTTAAAACAACTCATTATCAACATAATATTTTATTTTCTAGTGGATAAACATATATTTTAGATCATTACCCTTGTTGTACCTCACTGTTCAGTCAGCCTTGTATCTTTCCTCCGCACTCGCACCGGCCGTTCCAAC
>CABFVX010009885.1:0-16408 GCA_902151425.1 Timema shepardi | reverse complement strand
GTCTGATAAATACTTCCCAATAAACAGGGTTGTTATAATTTTACTCCATGGTCTGATAAATACTTCCCAATAAACAGGGTTGTTATAATTTTACTCCATTGTCTGATAAATACTTCCCAATAAACAGGGTTGTTATAATTTTACTGCATGGTCTGATAAATACTTCCCAATAAACAGGGTTGTTATAATTTTACCCAGCAAAAAAAAAACCTAAAAAACACTTATTATATTTTGGATACAAATCACTAATCTAATTTTTGAAAATGGTTGGTCATTCTGTTGAAAACCTTTTGGTTCAAACTCAATGATAATGATACAACATTGATTTGTAAATGGTGATATACACACATTTAGAAATTACAGATTGTATACAATAGACTAACTAAGCTATAAGATAGTTTCAATTGGTTGAACAAAATAATATGTTCATCTAGCAGCTCACTTGGGATAATAATTTATAATTTTAAGGTACTTACATTGCTTTAATCAATGCTAGGCCCTGGAAATAATACTTTGTCTAAAAATCAAATGAGATAACAAAAGTTCTTACCTTTTATCTTTAAGTAAAGAAATAAACAAATGAACTCAGCAGCTGGCTTGGCAGTAATTTGATGCTTGGTCTTCCCTCCCCTCTCTTTTTATTTCTTCTACAGTCTTTCTCACAACCTCCTAGTTTATTAACTATTGTTGCCAAGAATTACATTGTTGCATTTTGTTTTCCTTTATTATGTCTCTTATTACTCCTTTCCTTCTATTATATTAACATTAAAATATGTTTCTCTGGATCCTGAATAATTAATATATATGAATTATTGGTTTAACCAGATAATAGATAATATCATTAATTAAACCACAAAAAAACTATAAAACTCAATATAACCTATTTTTTTGAAAAATAACCTGGTTTTTTACCAACCCTGTCAATAAATCTATGGCGAGAAAATTTCTATTCATCTTGATTAAATTAAAATGAAAAACACCATCTAAGTATTTATTTTCTTGCTCATAAACTCAATGTAATTGTATTTAATACAGTCGTAATTAATTCTGTTTCGCTATACACAAGAGCAAAATGATGTAAGTAGGTTTAAAATAAAAGTTACAAAATAATTTATATCTTGAAGAGGACAACTTTTCAAGCCTCTACGTCTAAACAGACATTTAGTCCTTCTTTTAATTGAGGTCCTGCCAAATTCAAGTATTATCATATTAGTTTATTGTTCCTGTGTATATATTATTATGTTTTGTTTCAGTTGCCTTTTGTTGCGCTATGCTAGTCAGAACTCGTTGGACGAGAGCTCCCAGAAACACATCCCGAGACCTGGGAGCAAGGAGAAACCACCGTACCGCAACCATCATCACACCCACAGAGCATTTGACATCATCAATGTCATGAGGAAGTGAGTAGCAAATTTATTCAATGTCATTTGTATTTTTATTCAACCCGCCTTGGGGGCTTAGTTGGCTAACGTGCTAGTCATGTTGAGCCCGACTGCTTAGGACAGGGCGATCTAGGTTCGAATCTCGGTCGGGTGAACTGGGGGTGGTTTTTCCTAGATGGTTTTCCACTCTCCCTCCACGCAAATGTGGGTTCACTTCATCTAATTCAACCTTCCAGTAGCGTAATTAGTACTTATAAAAGTGTATAACCCGAACGGGTAGTAAGACACGGTACTAAATAATAAATAAAAAATAAATATTTTTATTTGCGAATCTTTTGTTTACTATGTAATAAATATATAATTCATTTTGAACATATTTTGAACATATTTTGAACATATTCTAATTTATTTTTTAAACAAATATGTATTAAAAATAGCTGAGTGTAGTTATAAAATAACAAATCCCAAAATGCACTTCTTTGGTTTTTTAGTTAACTCGTATTTTTTTAATGTTTCATTATGTAATCATCCTCATCAACTGTTTCCAGCCTGTGGCCAGATCAGTTTGGTAAAATGCCTCCATCTTCCTCTATCCTTCCTCCACTATTCTTCCTTTAGTTTTCTCCATTATTCTCCTTTCACCTGAACACTTTATGTTATCTGCTCCTCCAATCTCTTTCTTGGCCTCCCTTATGGTATTTTTCCCACATACTTCATTTTCAACATTTTCTTCGGCATCCTCTTTCGTTTCATCCTCTACTTCCTCTACCCCAACTCTTCCCTGGATAACTTGTTTCTCCTCATGAACTTCATTCCCACGGCCTCCACTGTCCTCGTCTCTCCTCACATTCTTGGTCCATGTTTCTACTGCATGAATGATAATATTATGTAACATCATTCTAAAACAATATGTATGAGATTGGAATACAGCATTTTTAAACCTTTTAACCCTTTACAGAAAAGTGAGATAGTAACAATAAGAAGAAGATGAAGATAATACATAATGTGATGTTAAACAAAATATAAAAGAAATATAACATATTGGACACTCACGGAAGAACTGGTTTAACTCGTGGAAACTTAGACTGCTGGAATTCACTGATATGGCTCTGCAACCCCCTACAGAACTTGATCTCGGAACTTTTGGCTTGACGCATGCCCTCTAAGCACAAGTGCTACTGATGACTCGAATCTGTAGCCTGCTTTGGGCAGCGTAACTGCTTACGATATTGATGGAAATGTGACAGCCCTAATGTCGACAAACAAAAATCTTTTAAGCCCACTTCCCTAACCAACTAAAACAAACATTGTTATGAGTAGTCAGCATTCTTCTTTAACATTTCTGGTTTGTTATGTAATATAAGCTAAGCCAGCACTTTAGCACACTCGTCCAAAAAAAGTTGTGTAAATCAAAACAATCATTCAAACATTGGTCAATGCTTATGACAATTTATTTATTTCCTTCCTTTGACAAGATTTTTGATCCTAGTTTATTATTGTTAAAATCTTAATAATTTAGTTAGTTTAAATTTTGGGTGTGGCAACAAAGATAAATTAATGAAATTATTTCAGCTACCTCAAACTGTATTGAGAACTTTTTTCCCTATTGGTCTGAAACTTCGTATCTTGCTTAACTCAAATCAAAATATAAATTACAAATATGGCAATTAAATTTTTGTTGGGTATTTTCATTGTTAAATCTTTAAAATAACTGATATATATTTTCCAAACTCAATTTATAGTAATGAGCTTCTTGTGTGAGAAAGTTAAACCATATTTCTATGTTTGGTTTGTTCCGTGCAGACAAAACCTTCTTTGTGACGTGACACTGGTGGCTGAGAGCGTTGAGGTACCTGCTCACAAGATGGTGCTGGCCGCATGCAGCCCATATTTCTACGCCATGTTCACCAGTTTTGAGGAAAGTAAACTGGAGCGCATCACTCTGCAGGGGGTGGACTCTCAGGCTCTACAGCTGCTGGTGGACTATGTCTACTCGTCTGAAGTTCATGTCACTGAAGACAATGTGCAAGTGAGTTCCATATAGAGAAAGCATTGTGGGCATAAACATTTTTGACCTTGATGTTTTCTCAACTGTGTCATACAATTATGTCTGTCTGTCTGTATCCAGGAATACAGCCTAAACAGTTTAAAGGATTTCATTAAAACTCGATGTTTAGATAATGGCCATAACCTTGTAGCCAAATCATGATGTTGATTCTAGTCCTACCCTCATCATTGGTTGCATGGTCTAACCGCAAATGCATTACTCTCATGTTGGGCTGGATTGTCATTGACAAGGAGATTGGAGTTCAAATCTCAGTTGTATGTATTGAAGGAGGTTTTCCTAATTGGTTCCCCACTCTCCTTCCATGCAAATGCTAGAACATTTCCTATAGAATTATATCTTCCTCATCTCTATTCCATTAACTTAATTAATGTATGCATGCAACTCAAGAGATACTAGGATGTGCAGGAAAAATGTTTTTATCTATAATCAAATATCTATGTTATTAATTAATTAGTTTACATATAAATAATTTTTGAAAATTTTAATACTACTTTTATTTCTCTCAAACAATTTTCTTAAAAATGGGTGTATGTGAAATCTTTGACATGATAAATAAGTCTATTTTAGTTTTTCTAAAAAAACTTACTAAAATTTTATATAAGGGTTTTGTATATTTAGCAAAATAATGTTTTTGTTGATGAGGAGTATTTAAGGATACCAAAGGAATTTTTAAAAATTGTGTTCCTAGTTTTATTTATCTTACCATTTATTTTAAATGGCTGTGGAATTGCATTTGTTACAGTAAATGCTCAAATAACAATTTTCTTGAAAGCAACAACTAAATTAAAATTATTGTCTTAAGACAATAATTTTAAATATTGTTTTTAAAAAAATTAACAGAAAATTGTCAATTTCCTAAACAAACCCCTTATTACTCACTACTCAAATTATTTCCTAAAATTTATTTTTGTTTTGATTTAATATACTTTGATTTGAAGGCCACCAACATACAGTTTCATGTTGTTGTTTTTTAAAATAGTTAAATCTAAACCCAAATTGGTGGGCGAATTATGTAAGGAGTCGCTATGTACAGTAGCCCCATGGCTTCTTTGGTGCTGACCATCAGAAGTGACAATTGATAAACGCATGTTTTTGCAGATCATATGGTTCAGCGTCGGGATACATAATTTGGTCTGGTAACTTTTCAAAGCTGTCAGTCAGCACCAAAGAAGTCATGGGGCTACTGTAATAGACTGAACTGCAGATAGGGAAAATGCAGCCCCTTTTTATCTCCCAAGATCAAAAGGAGGCATAAAAATATATATAAGTTACCTAACAACAATACAATTTTTTTTTAGCAAAAATACAAAGTAAGCTGACAGGACAATGATATTAGAATATATTATACAATAATATATTCTCCCATGTTTCAATGCCACCCAATCAGTATCCTTGAAAAAAAAAGAGAAAAAGAGAATAAGTAACACAGTATATATATATATATTATTGAAGACATAACAGGAGTCATCACTAAAATATATGAACATTAGTCTTTCACTCAATAAAATTTATTAAACTTACTAAACATATAATGAAACTATATCACCATTCTCTCTCTCAATAAGTGTTGAATATTTTACATACACACATACACATGACTTGAAAAATATTCAACCATTATAAATCTCAAACACTGGACAACATATGACTAAAATGTTATTGAGTGAAAGACTAATGTTCATATATTTTAGTGATGACTCCTGTTACATCTCCAATAATAACAAAAATAATGACAAAAACAAATTTTGGTCTCACTAAGGATAAGGGATTATTTACAAAAATTTATATTAATATTTCTAACTCCAGGAGACCTTTAATGAACACAAAATTATTTATTTAATATTCTTAGTCAGAAGGGCTTAAAAACGGGGTTAAACATTAAACAGTTATTATAATTTAAGGTGATATTAAAGATCAATTCACATCAGTGACCAGAAATAATAATTCTTTGGTCAGAAGGACCTTGCATTTAGTCATGTCCAAAAAATAATAATTTGGACTTAGACATATTTATTTCCCATCCTAATTGTTTACTTATGTACTACTAAGAGTTTAAAGACTTTAAATTCACTAAAATAATAAGTATAATATATTATTTACTTTCATAACAAGGACTCTAAATGGTTTAGTTGATTATGCAAGAAAGATAAAACTTCAAATTATTCAAGATAACTTCCAAGTCAAGATATTCTAAATTACTTATTTCAAATAGTAAACCATTTAGTAGATCATACAAGCCATATAAATATTTCAATTTATTCAGGATAGTTTCCAAGATAAAAGATTGTAATTTATTTATTTCAATATCTTGAATCGAAAGAACTACAATTTTAAATAAGCCCATGCTTGTTTCAAGACAAAAAATGGAACAATATAATTATGTTTAAGACATTCATGATTATTATTTGAATAATAAAAAATAAAAAAATGACCAAGCTGAAAAGGAATTTTGAGTTAAGATTTACCAAAACAATTATTTTAGATTCTTATATTAAATTTAACAAGCCGATGAAGCGTCCTCTACCAATAGACCACCAAGAGTGAAGTGCCCTTCTACTTCCTTGCCATATATATAGGATCCCAATTCTTAGAGAGGGGAAAGGAGCAGTTTTACATACACGACACACAATCAGAGGTGAGGGGTTTCGCATGGGATGAAACTATGTTAGATTGTACTGGATCATTGTGGAAGAGGGTTGAACCTTTGAGCACAGGCGCGCTAGCGGCGTTAACTCCATATCGTGTTCTTAGTTGAGACGACACATACCTATGGCGGCTGGTGGGGCGTGGTCGATAGTTGCTATGAAGTGAGCATAGTAAAATGGCACATGGTGAGTCTCGAATATTATCACATTATTCAATTATGGTATATTATCTGAAGTAATATGTTACTGTCTTTTATGGTTTAAATTAGGAGGGATAACCAGCACACTTACCTTGGTGATACTGGAGTAGAAATTGTCTAGATAGAACACTAAAAAACACACAGAACACATTTTTATACGGTCACAGACAGCTTCATCAGGTCAGGAGAGTAGACTGATGCTCTTGGCTGAACTGCAAGGTTGACTGTCCACAACTGACTGTTTTTCAGTTATGATATCACTGTATAGATGGCAGCACTATGAATAAATAGATAGACTAGCACACCATCATACACAATTCCTTTCTCATATTAAAGTCACCCTTATGTCCTATCCAGACGAACTAGTAGATATAAGCAACACACTAGCAACAGCCAACTCATTGTTGAAGATATTAGCACAGAATAAATTATTAAAACTCTCCAAACTGTGTGTGACTAGACTTAAAGAACAAGGGTTTATCCAATAGCAAGACCAAACAATAGCCTCTAGGCCTACTCAACGAATCAAAGCCCCTTTAATGGGAGAAAAGCCCAGTCTTGCCTCCATATTAAAAATTCCCACTCCCATAGATACTCTGCCGACTTTACCCCACAAATTCAGACCTGCTAAACAACCAACAAAAAAGAAGATACTGACCAGCGCAGTTCTCAGCTTATCTCAATGCAAGCTATCCGAACATGAAGACGTTATCCTGTCAAAAGGCCTTACATTCTCTCCTTCCCAAAACTTTGACCACTTCGGCCTTGTCCAGATGTTCTTACATTTGCAAGAAACCTCCGTATCAAATGTTACTTTTCTCAGCACCCCTACAGTGCGGATCATTCCAAATCCATAAACCCTGCCATCAAAAAGTTTGAGCCACCGTCTAGCTGGGACCCACCACCACTACCTAGAGACCATCTGTTAGAACAATACATACACTTTGTTGTACAGAATGTCTCAACTCCATATTTTCAAAACCAACTTGCAAGAAATTGCAATCTGACCAACTAAGAACATCACGCCCTTCAATCACTCCGTAAAAACCAATACATCATTATCTCATCTGCTGACAAAGGGTCAACGACCTTTATAAGCCACCAGGACTACATCATTGAAACTGAGAGGCGAACAATCTGACACCCAAACTTACACCCAGTTAAATCAGGACCTTACTGATAATTATAACAAACAACTACAACAGATTATCCAACAAGAATCACAACATCAAGATCTCAATGAAAAGAATACAAAACTCAACCCCCCAGAAACCTGCCACACCACAGTTTTACCTACTTCCGAAGATCCACAAGGAAACATTCCCTCCTCCAGGCCGACCAATCGTATCAGGATGTGGTTCACCCACAGAACGCATATCAGCACTTGTGGACTCACACATTCAGCCTCTTGTCAAGAATCTACCATCTTACATCACATTTTCTAGAGCGACTTCACACACTGGCCACTCCTCTTCCACAGCGCTCAATTGATGTTACATCACTCTACACCAATATCCCTCATATCCATGGACTCGCAGCAATAGAGGAATATCTCAACACACGTCCTTCTAGCACCAGACCCACTACCACGTTCCTGATAAAACTATCAAGTTTCATTTGGGAGAAAAATTACTTCAGATTTATGGACAAAATCTACCTACAAATTAAAGGTACTGCCATGGGAACACGCATGGCCCCCTCGTATGCAAACTTGTATATGGGGAGACTAGAACGTATGTTCCTGGGCAGACAACCGCTACAGCCCGATTGTTGGTTTAGATACATCGATGACATCTTTATGATCTGGACCAGCACCACTCAGCAACTCGAGTCCTTCCTGGCAGACCTCAACAAATTTTCACCGCTAAGATTTACCTGGAAAATATTCACATCCAGCATTACTTTTCTGGATGTAGACATCACACTCCATCAGGGACACCTTAAAACAACTGTGCACACCAAGGAAACCAACCATCAACAATACCTTCACTATGACAGCTGCCACCCTACGAGCACAAAGAGGTCATTCCCACATAACCTAGCCATTAGAGCCAAAAGAATTGTCTCCGACCACAATGACCTTTTACAATACAATAAAAAACTGCAACATGCTTTTATGAACAGAGGCTACCCCAAAGCACTGGTGTGTAGTCAAATAGACAGAGCTCAAAATAGCGGGCCCACAACATCAACAGGAACAAACAACATCATCCCTCTGGTCACTACATACCACCCTGGACTCCACAAACTCAACAATCTCTTGAAAACAGGTTTCCCCATACTGCAATCCTCCACCACTACACAACTTGTCTTCAAGGAACCTCCAAAAGTAACCTATAAACAACCAGCCAATCTACGCAACTTACTTGTAAAACCCAAACTGCCGGACCCCACTATTCAACCCAAACCCAAACAAATATCAGGTTCCTTTCCCTGCAACCGCACCCCCTGCAAAACCTGCACAATACATAAACCAACAAATTCATTCTCCAGCAACATAACTAAAATAAATTATCCTATAAAAGGCCACCATACTTGTGATTCTGAAAACCTCATCTACCAACTGGAATGCAACCAGTGTCAAGCACAGTACATTGGTCTCACAACAGAAACACTAAGAAAGAGAATGAATGGTCATCGACATGACACAAAAATGAAAAATAAAGAGAAGCCTGTAGCAGCACATGCCGAAACCCATAATTGTGACTTTAATAACTGTTACACAACCAAGGTGGTCAAATCCCTGAACAAAGCAATATGCAACCCTTCACAATTAAGGATATGGGAACTGGCCCATCAATATATCATCAAATCCAGACAAGCCCCCAACCTCAACCTTAGATAATTCCTCTCCTTCCTACCAGCACACTTATTATTAGATTCAATATAACATTATTCATAGTGCTGCTATCTATACAATGAATACATTCAATATAACATTATTCATAGTGCTGCTATCTATACAATGAATACATTCAATATAACATTATTCATAGTGCTGCTATCTATACAGTGTTGTCATAACTAAAAAACAGTCAACCTTGCAGTTCAACCAAGAGCATCAGTCTACTCTCTTGACCTGATGAAGCTGTCTGTGACAGTGAAAGCTTGTCCTGTGTTTCTTAGTGTTATATCTAAACCATTTCCACTCCAGTATCACCAAGGTAAGTGTTCTGGCTATCCCTCCTAATTTAAACCATGATTTAGCCTAGTGCTCTATTACAAATAACCTTACTGTCTTTTAGGAATACAACGTTTTGGCTATGATAAGCTGCTACTGGAAGATCAGGGTTTGAATACCGTTTGGGTGTACCGAGGGTGTCTTTTTATTAAGTTGATTTCTAATTCCACTCTACACAAATGTGGGTACAGTTCATTTAAGTTTCAACCTTCTTCAGTACTAGCACTTAGTTGTAATTAGCACATATGCGTGTAATCCAAACAGGTAGTGAGAAGCAAGGTAAAAAATATTATGGATCACTTTGTTACTAAAATACATTCAAAGTCCATAACTCAAACTATCACAAGTCAAAGTTAAAGTTTATTAAATGAAATAGTAGCTATGCATTTTATTTAAACTTTTGTGTCAAGCTACACGCTATACTAAATTTTTTCCGCCTAAAATCTTCTCTATACAGTAGAACTCTTTTAATTAAAATTCCAAGGGATATCTAAAAAGAATAGAAATATCCAAAATTCGAATTAATTCTTTATGAATACCTAGGAATTTGGTACTCAGTAAATCGATAAGCTCAAAATCTGCTACACACACATTTTATGTATTCTATATGAAACACACATACACAGTAAATATGCTACAGGTAAAGTCCTAAAGTCCGAACCTGGATAAAGTCAATATTCTCCAGATAATGTTAATGTTATCCAAACTACGTAGATAATGTTAAGTGAAAGGTGATTGAATAATGTTTTTCAAAGTTTATCTAAATAATATTGACAACCACCCACACTTGTATAATGCCAAATTTTAGGGTTTAGGCTAGGTTAGTTAAGTTAGACTAGATTAATTTAAATTAGATTAGGTGAGTTTAAGTTAGGTTAGCTTAGATTAGTGGAAAATAAAGCATAAAAATAAGGCATTTTTAATGTTAGTGCACTCCTATAATCCAATTTATCGTACAATTTTGAAATATCGTTTAAAAATAAAATCCGCGTTGAAACTTGCTGGATTTTACAAATACTATTCACTGTTATCCAATTCTTGCTGGCAGTGTTGATATTATCCAGATAAGGTTGTAAATGAGATAAATCACTTTCTATTTCTGAATTTATCCACTGTACTAGGATACTGACATCTCCCAGCTAATCCTGATACTATCCAGATTTTGCACACCTCCCCTAACTAGAGACAAGCAAAAGGTGAAGTTATTTTTAGGGGGAAAGTGGTGTTATATTTCTCAAAAAGTATGATATTATATGCTGAAAAGACATTATTATTTACATAAATATGATTCAAATTAGTATTCATTAAAAAAACTAGGATATGACTGTCTACATTTTTCATTTATATTGTGTATTTAACTATTTATTTACATATTTGGAGAAAAATCATATATAAATACGCACAAAACATTTCACGCTTAGTGATATCAAACTCGATATATCACTATCACCTTCCAGTTTTACAAATAGCGATAACTGAATAATGGATGTATTAATTTATGTTGAGAGCAAACAATACCAACATTGAAGCATGTTGTCATGGGAGACTAAACTACTATCAAATGAGGAGGGAATAAAAATAAAGAAGACATAATTTGGCCAAACATGGCCGCCAGTAATGTCCTTGCTTGGACCTAACATGGCAGCTTTTAAAAGTTGAAAACAAAGAATCAATCGATCAAATGTGTAAAAGCAGAAATTGTGATTTTTAATGATGACATAAAAACCCAACTATATCCATGATAATACTTGTAAATCCTGTAATCCCCTTTATACCTTTAAAATTGGCAAACACAGATACTATCTGTAAAAACGTAAGTCCTGGAATAGCGCTATCGCCGGTGTTACCACTTTGAAAATTATATTGGATGTCATGGTATTTGCCCATAATACAAAGAAATTGTGTTAATTTAGAAAAAAAAATTAAATTTGTGTTATTTTTGTGAAAACATTAGAATTCGTGTAAAAATTTGCTTTATCGCAAATGTGAATTTTGCATGTCCATACCCATAACATATACACACATGAACAAACAAGAAAAAAAATTAAACACAAAACATAAAAACTTGGGAAAATGACAAACTGAACTCAATCAGGGCATCACATGATTACATTGTCACAGAGAAGCGATCCAACACATCTCCTTTTCAAGGTCAGAGTTCTCGGCTATATTTTTTACTATGTCACAAACACTTACTTTATATGACATTCTTAGCATATAGGGGATTTAATAAAGATCGTTGGCTTGGTCTGAAATAAGTACAAGTGTTTCATGGGGGAATCATGGTAGTTTTGAATTAACAAATGTCGAAATTAGTCATACTATACATGTGTTAAAGTTTTACGGAAGGTTTGACGTTATTTGGTTCTAATCCACTTGTTTAGCCCCTAAATGTAACATAAACGTGCATGAGCATAGCTCTACATGTATATTGTACATATTATATCTGTTTTCAAGATTGTTAAAATATATTATCTATATCCAAGGAAAATCCTGGATGGCTTTAAAGTTTAAATTATTGTAGAACTAATTGAAATAACCTAAGTAATAAGTATAGTAGTATTTAGACAGATATCTAAGTCTTACCAACATTAGCAAATAATTCTTTAAATTGATCAAGTTTCCAATATTAAAATATTATAATTGGTCAGTTCTGAACACCTTTCATCACGTTGCTAGATGACATATAATTACCTAATCTGAAAAATAAGGGTGCTACTATCTAATTATCTTCCTACAAATATCTTACTTTTTATTAGGTTCATTTTTGCCATGCATTGTAAGTTACATCACATAATTATATGATTAAATATAAGGTTTACAAACATGGTTAAGTACTATATTTATTTCCCAGTATTGTTGACTGCTATTGTTTTCCATCTTTACTTGTAACACTTGACAGTTGTTTAACATTGTATAGGTGCTGCTACCAGCGGCGAACTTGCTGCAGCTGACAGATGTGAGGGACGCGTGTTGTGACTTCCTTCAAGCGCAGTTGCATCCAACCAACTGTCTGGGAATACGAGCTTTCGCTGACCTGCACGGCTGCCTGGATTTATTGACTCATGGGGAAACATACATTGAGCAGCATTTTCCGTATGTATCACTTTATGTCTTTGTGATGATGGATGTCGCTGCATTCTAATTTAAAAATAGCTTTGTCATTCTGTGGTCCAAGTCAGTTATTGTCATCCAACTGACAAAGGAAAAATGTTGGAGGTTATACAAGTGTATTTCCAACAAGTGGGGGCCCAGGTAGAAGAAAAGAACATGTTTGAAGAAGATTTAGAAAGGCATATGGGAGACGAGTGTCGGGTAGTAATGGATGATCTTATTGCAACGGTGGGAAATAGAGAGGGGGTTTGAGGAGGTGTTAGGGAAAGAAGGATGGGGAGAATGAAATGAGGACGGTAGAAGGCTGTTTTATAGAGACATTTGGGATGGGAAGCAAAAGTCTATGATAGACTACGTTTTCATGGATTAAGAAATGAAAAGGCAGACCGCAAACATCAAGTTAATACCAAGTGGGTCCTTAGATGTGACCACAGGTTGTTGGTGGCAGACATAAAGGGATGGGAATGTAGAAGAAAGATAGTAAGACAAGAAAGAAGAATAAGGGTGTGGAGGTTAAAAAATAAAGAGGAAAGAGAGCTGTACTGAAGAAAGGAAAAATGCTTAATACCTAAGGATGAGATGCAAAGTTGAACAGTCTGGTGGGAGCTGCAGAGGAGGTATGTGGGAGGACAAGTGATAAGAAGAAGTGGAAGAAGACACACTGGGGGAACGACAGTGTGAAGGAAGAAGTGGAGGAGATTAAAGCAATAAGAAGGAGTTTAAAGAATAAGAGTGAGGAAACAGATGACAAATATAAGGAGAAGAAGAAAATAGTAAAGCAAGTAGTACGGAAAGTCAGGAAGGATTGGATACAAAAATGGGCAGAAATGCTGGAAAGGGACTTGGAAAAACGTAAGAATGTGTTATATAGAAACAGAAGGGGAGAGAAAAGATAAGAAGTTAGAATGAGGGATGAAGAAGGAACAAGGTTGAAGGCGGGAGAGAAATAAAATAAACTATGTACGGGCAAGGTACCAAAAGACTGGAAAAGGGAGCTATAATATGTATTATTAAGAAAGGAGGTGTACAACTTATAGGGGGGTAACACCAATGTGCCACTGAACAAAACTATATGAGAAGATACTGGAAAAGAGAATAAGAAATATAATGAAAGGAATGTGGAAATAGGAAAAGCAAAGATTTAGGTAACAGAGGTCTACAATAAACTTAATCTTTGCCTTACGACAGCTGATGGAAAGCAGGTATGAAAATGGGAAAGATTTGGTAATGGTATTTATGGATGTGGAGAAGGCACGTGATAGCGTGGATAGGAATAAAGTTTGGAAAGTGATGGAGAAGGCCGAATTGGAATAAGGAGTTGTAATGAGTGTGAAAAGCGTGAGGATAACAGGAGTTGTGTTATGACAGAGAGTGAGAGAACAGAACGGTTTCAAATTAAAAATGTAGTGAAGTGGGGGAGCTCCCTCTCTCCACTATTTGTAATAGTAATAGAAAGGGTCACTAACAAAGTGGCAAAAACTTGGGGAGGAAATAATGGAAGCCATGATGTTTGCTGATGACGTGATAGAATGGAGGAAAAGGAAGAGGAAGTACAGTAACAGCTACAAGAATGGAATGAGGAAGTGAAAGAGCGTGGAAAGGAGTCTAGCATGGAGAAGTGTGACATGATCATGTTGACAAGGAAGAGGGTAAGGCCTAATATAGCTATAAAGTTTGATGAAGTAGTTCTGATAAAAGTACAGAACATAAAATATCTTGGAGGCGTGAGTGAGGCTAAAGGTGGACGTGAGAGGATTCAATGATAAAGAGGACAGAAACCTATTATCACTCATGCAGCAGAAACATGGACAGTGAATGTAAGAGAGACTAGGAAAGTGGAGGTCATGGTAATGAAGTTTGTGAGGAGCATGTCAGCTGTCACGAGGAGGAACAAGATTAGGAATGAAGTTATACAGATAAGAGTAGGAATACAGGGAGTACACGAGATAGTAGAGGAAGAAAGACTGAGATGGTCTAGTCATGTAAAGAGGGTGGTAACAGAGAGGATACAGAAGAAAATGTTGGAAATGAAGTATGTTTGAAAAAGACCACAAGGGAAACAAAGAAAGAGATGGCTTGGGAGGAGCAGATAACAAAGTGTGCAAGTGAGGGGAGAAGAATGATGAGATCAGTTGTGACTGTTTGTGTGTGTCTTTGTGTGTGACTATTTATACTATAAAATATAGATGAAAGAAATATGTCATTTTGTGCATTGGATTCTTACCACATTTTCCCTCTTTCTTTATGTGAGCTTTCCCCATTAAATTTACACTTAATTTTTTTTTCCTTTTTATTTATTTTTACCACTCTTCATTGTTATCAAATAATTTTGCAATTCTTGAGAATATGTATACTACTTTAAGCATTTTCAAACTCTTATAAATATTATAAACACACTTATTTTTACATCAATTATTGTTCCTAGAATATTGTCTGGGTCAGTTTTTTATTCAAGTCATATATTTTCCACTACAGGCTTGCTAGGCCTGTCATAGCTTTATATGCCTGACTAGGACAGGCACAAAATCATTCAGTCCTCAGCTGTTAATTCATCAATGTGAAAGGTTAGCTCAGTAGACAGACACACTACTGGCTGATTTAAGGTGTCTGATTAAATAATAAATATTAATAAGTTGTTTTATATCAAAGAAGTGTTCATGAAGGTCTCTAGAAATATTTATTTTAGAGCAGAATTTTCCCAAGCAAAATAGAACCAATAGTTTCCACAAAAAAAAAGTAGAAAACATTTCAGTGCCTTAAAAAACAGAATCTTACTAAAGAGTTGTTTGAATTTTAATTGGTTCATTCGATGTTTGTCGTCTGATGTTGCTGTAGGGAGGTTGTGGAGTGCGAGGAGTTCTTGACGCTATCACATCAACAAGTGTCCAAACTGATCTGCAGTGACAGACTGACGGTTCCATCTGAGGAGAAGGTATCAACATGTTTTAACAGGGGTGGGAAAAGTACATTTGCTCAGTTTGAAACAGAACTAATCCAAATATATAAATTAATATTCTTGAAGCCAAATCAACGATCGATGTTTTTTAATGGGCTGAATCCACCATTTTAAAAATATGAATCTTCATTTTACATCGTAATCTTGAATTATAGTCTAAATCTTGGAAAAATATATAGTAACAGAAATATAAAATATAAATAATAACTAAATGCTTTTGTTGTTTTAATGCAATCCTTTTAATATTCATACATTCATTTAAGTGTTAAATTACTGGTCTGGGGGCTGGTTGTTAAGTTTGTCTTATAATTAATAAAATGAGTTACATGTTATATAAAAAATATATATATGAAGTAAAAAGTATTGAGCAAATTATTTTTAGTAAATAAAATAATTTAATAGTAGGAAAATAAACTTGTGTTCTACTATTTTATTTCTATTTTATCATTTTATTTATTACATTATATAAAAAAAAGATTAGTTTTGGACTTAAGTCCTAAAAGGTATAAATTCTTTAAAATGTTCATGCAACAATAGCCACCTTACAAAGTTAAGTGGTGCATATACACTACCCGCACTTCATTTTTTTTAGTTCTCAAAGTTAACACATTTGTTAGATATTATCCAAGGGTGCTTCTTGTTTATTGAGAGTCTCAAATATATTAGTTTGGCTGCTATCACTCCTTCTACATTCCCACCCTGCTATCTCTATTCCAGGGATACTTCTACTAACCTCGACAGAGTTGTCAAATTGTTTGGTGTTTAGATTCACAGCAGACTGATTAATAAAATGATATTACTCGTAATATTATGCATATTAATAAACAGTTATAGTGTAAACAATACCAGGTTAAATACCTTC